>SDEE01001003.1:0-15073 GCA_004126415.1 Candolleomyces aberdarensis | reverse complement strand
TTGGTGTCAAAGCAGGCAGCAGGCAGTGGTTGGCATTGAGGCAGGCAGAGGGCAGCAGGACACGTGCAGACAACAGATGTCATTGTTACCCATGCGTGTCAGCAGGCAGGCAGGCAGGGTGGCCTGGACAGCGGATGGCGGCGTCATTATCAGCAAGCAGAGGGTGGCCTGGGGCGCATGGACGACGAATTTGTTGTTCTCGTTGACGGCAGGCAGGAGGAAAGGGAAAGGGGAGGTGTGTTTACTCACCTTCTTGTGGCAATCTGTGCACTGGGGGATGCCACGTCAGTGGGCGACGATGGAAAGGGGAGGGGAGGCCACTTACCTGCCCGGTTTCTTTGCTTTGCTGCCAGCCTGGCGGTCTTCCTCCTTGATTCCGCACTCATCAGCAACGTCAAACTCAATGTTGCTGTCGTTCCCCCCCTCCACCTCTCCCTTCTTCCTCCTGGTCCACCTCCTGGAGCCCCCAGCAGCAGGGGACTGATCCCGCTTGTGTGCGGGTGCTTTGATGGGGGACGCTGGTGCCAGGTTCTTTCGGGTACCAACGGGCATGTTGCGTGTGGTTGGGCAACGTCGAGATGGTGTAGCGAGCTGGTAGAAGCAGAGGACGGGAAGCTGTGACAGCGTCACAGATGCAACATCAATGATGCCGAGTCATGGGCGCTCATTCCATGGAATGCTGACAAATCCCAGGCTCACGGGTCAGCCATGGGACCCAATTCCATGGAATGCTGACTAATCATATTATGTAATAAATACACATTAATTCAGAAAAAAATCAAAAGAAATCAGAGAAATTCGGAAAAAATGAAAATCAAATTAAATTTGACTGATCAAATCAGATAAAATTNGCAAGAAAATCAGAAAAAATNCAGAAAAAATCANGGGAAAATCAGGAAATTTGAATTTTAATGTAAAAAAAAATGAGAGAATAATTGGAAATCTTAGAAAGTCGATAAAAAAAGCATACCATTTGTAATGCCAGCTAGAAGTCCATATGGACTCCATATGGACTCCACAAAGCAAAATCTAGATAGACTCCACAAGATGGACTCCACATGGACTCCACCAGATATTTTTTGGTTTGGGTGAATTTGTGGACTCATTGTGGACCCAATGTGGACTTTTTTTCTGGTTTTCTCAGCCAAAATTCTCAAAGGAGTCCAGTGGAGTCCACATGGAGTCAATGGAGTCTCTGTAGAGTCCATGTGGATTTGTTGGTTAGTGTAAAGTCCTCCCTCAAACTAATAATACAATCAGATAACAGTTCCCAATGTTTTGCTACATTTTCTGATAAAAAGAAGAACTTAAAACAAAAAGAATTTGATACTTCAAAGTGAAAGGAAATTATGCATGGGGAGATGAGTTAGCTATGGTGCAATATGAGTTACCCGTAACAGCGTGCCAGGTAGTTCTTGACAGACTGATACCTAAATTCCCTGACAGAGACCTTGGTTCCTGGTTTTTGGTTTTCCTTGATTTGACGAGGGGTGTGAGACAATGCTTCCCGAACAGATTATTTTTGCAAAGTTGAGGATACTGGGATGGCAGGCAATCAAGATCAATCTAGTGAACATAGCTGCATTCAGGACATGACAAGCAGGCTTGGGACCATAGATGAACCTCAAGAATTCGAATGACACTGCGAATGTTGGTCAACATGGCGTCTGAGGCATTGGTGGTGTGAATGCTGGTGGACTTTGTGAGGAGAAGCCAAAGAACAATAAGAGTGAATGAGGAGTCCTTCATTAATAGGGAGGATAGCAAATATAGTGTTCCGACTGCCAGGTAGACTGCCATGACTGAGATTGGAAGAAGGTGGAAGGGTTTGATGAAATACTGGGCTATTAATGAGAGATACATCAGTTTCATTGCAGAGGAAAAGGTGATATACATGGCACCTTGTGTTTGTATAGTTCTTCTCCTTCAAAGTGGTACGTTGCTGACGCCATTCTTTGAGCAGGATGTCATGCAGCAAGGTTTGATGCCCTTCGACTTTCCAGACCAATGACTTTGCACCAAGCCAGACAGAGACTTTGGGATGGTTGACAAGAGAATGGGTGAATGTTTTGGTGCGTGAAAGCAAGAGTTGATACCCTATGACAACCAAATTTGAGGAAGGGGTCATGTCCAGCATACATAAATTGTCAATCGCTGAAGTGCTCATCTCCATCATCTTGATCGATGAATTGCACAAAGGAAGATTCTGAAAGTGCAAAACCCTATCACCAACAATGGCTTGAGGGTCACAAAATTAGAAATACATAGATAATACACCATATATTTTTAGTATATTTTCACAAAAAATACAGAACAAATACACAAGGTATGTATATTCTGGAACAAATACTAAACTATTATGGATCAAAAGCCAAGTTCCATTGGCTTGCCAGATGAGTATAAATAAATTGAATGGGACTTGGTCTTGACTCATAATCATTTAGTGTTTTCTTGGTATTTATGCCAGAAAATACATACCTTCTGTATTTATTCTGTATTTTTTGTAAAAATACAATAAAAATATATTGTGTATTTTCTATGTACTTTCCATGTATTTCAATTCAAAATACATGGTCAAAAACCCTGTGTTGCATGGAAGTAGACGGTTTTGCATAGCCAAAAAAAGCCTGTGGCAGAGGCTCTATTAGATTGCCAAGATGAATTCAAGCTGCACCTTGAGCCTGCTCACTTTTGAGGTGGCACTGCCACTCCAGTGATGTGATCCATTGTCCTTGCGACTCACCCATCAAGGGTAGCTGTGTCACTGGGTGAACAGAAGGGTGCAGAATGCAATCTGAACATTGACAGGAAAACAGCATGCCATAGAGACTCATTTTTGATTTACTGGGGTGAGGGTACATGAAAGGAATGCGCAAGAAGGAAGAACAGACTGAAGAGGACACGCACCAAAAGAGCGATCACAGTGGGACGAGTGACGATCAATGTTTGGTGTTCCCTGAGCCATTCTTTTTTCAAGACCTCTGTATTTTGGGATCTTAAAAGAGTGCCTGTGCATGTAAACAATTAGAGTATGGCTGTTATGGAATTATCGCGTGACATACCTTGAGGTGAACAAAAGGCTGGCATAAAACCTACTTTTCTGCAATGTCTCAGGATTGACTAGCCTTCGCTGTATCATCTAAATGATAAAGAAATGGCTAAATAGCTGGCCCATAAGGAGAACACCTACTGGTGCTTGCTTATTTTGGCTTTGTGTTGTGGAGGAACCTTGATTGTCAAAAACAACGGCCCATGATATCAAGAGAACTGCATCGATATACTGTTTGAGCTGGAATGGTGGGGGTCTGGAGTGGTGGTGCTAGTTATATTGAAAAACAGAGAGCTAGAGGCAGGGAGTACAAGATCAATGTGCAGCAGGTGCAGAGTGGATGAGGAGTGGCATTCTGTTGTTGCGGTTGGAAGGTCGTTGTTGAGAACAAAAGGTTAGGCCCTGCCACGACCTTATGATCACCGTTGACAAGACATGTTTATTCCATTTTTAGCAGTGGGTCTGGAATAGGTAGCACACATGCCCATCTCTGCCTCCACTCCTGATAATCAGCACACCTAAATGACCATCTCAGCTTTCTTTTGTAGCGTGAGGTGGAAGACAAGCACTGTTTCCCCTCCTGCACCATCTACACCATCAAGGCTAACTTGGGACGTTGCTCAAGCTCCAGCCACAGCCCATTGTGGGGGGACAGTAGGGTTTGCATTGCGTCTAAAACTGCCCTATTTAATGCACCAGTATGCTCCGGTTGCCCTTCAATGCTGCCCAGTCCTGATCTATTGGACAGTATGATCAATTGCATTCTTCATGCACCACTCACATCAATCTGCATCTACTATTCACTCATTCTACTTTCTGTTGTCAAGCATGATTTGGCAATGATTAGGCTTGAACACATTAAAAGTATTGCATAGTTTGCGCCCCTGAAATGAATGTACTGACAATATTGTGCTCAGGAAATGACTTCTAAATCTCTTTGTGCCAGGAGCGGTATTCGTCAAATCAATGCGGGACCCCCCTGCAGGCTCCAGCACTCTCGGAAGATTGTAGTAGCTGGGGCTTCCGTATGCAGGGGAATAGGGAGCCAGCTAACATGATTACTCTCCTTGCTGAATATTTTGCTGATGCCGTGAATGGGTTTGTGCATCGCATGGCGTTCCGATCCTCAGTGGGTGACCTTGTTTATACCGACATTGGCTGCAATGCTAGCAGTGTGCATTGATGCAGTGCTTTATTGTGGTGTATCTCCTCGTCACTGGCCCTATACACTATTTTTGGGCAGACATAACTCTGTCATTTCTCAAGCTCTAGCCACTCCCCTGTCAAGTGTATACATTCAGCTACTTTCATTGTTGTTGGGTTGCAGGCTGTTCTGTCATTTCTCAAGCTCTAGCGACTCCCTGTCAAGCGTATAAATTCATTGTTGTTGGGCCGCAGGCTGTCCCTCCATTTACCCAAGTGCGCATTCATTTTGATGATTATGAACCAATTCAACTTGCACACACTCTCCAAAGATGCAGCTTCATCATTGCTCTGAAGCCTGACGCTGCTGAGATGCAGCCACCCAGTTGCAATGAAGAACAAGAAGTTTACACAGTCTTAATGAAGCCTAGCAATCACTGTCTTTCATTGACGGTCAGCAGACTTGTATGTTGCTCTCTCCTATCCAATTGCAAAGGCCTGGCTCTGACCTGTTCTGATTCTTTTTGCAGAAGCTGAATTCAAACAACACCTAGGTTTTAGTTTGACAACTTGGCCTGGTTTTGCCTTCCAGATCCGCTACCTGTATTTCTTCTGCCCGTTTGCCTGTACCTGCTGCTGTTGATAGTTACAAATCATCATTTGGATTGTGCTTGGACGTGTTCTATTGTAATGTTTGGCAGGGTTCAGGCAACCAAATCCAGGTTTAGTCAGTAACCGGTGTCCACCAGTAATGCAATTGTCTCTAGGCATATACATTCCCTGGTTCCTAGATTCCCTGCTCCAACATTGACAAGGTTCAGTCTACCTGGCATCCCCACAGCACTCGAACATGCCCTCTTGGCACTGCATTCAGCATGGCAGTCAAGTGAGTTTGCTTCTGCATCCACATGTCAGGCTTCGGCTTTTGTATTTGAAGGACAAGTTAGTGTCATGCAGCAAAAGGATGGACTTCCTGAAAGGATAGAATGAATCCAAATGGTATCACCTGGCCTACTGTAGTCTGAATGTAGTTTCATCAATGCCAAACCTACCACTCTGATTCATTTGCTTCAATAAGCACAGCCTCAGCTATCTCTCCAATGTCTGCTCCCCTGTCTTTTGCTGAGAACTTGGAGGGCCAAACGCCAGTAGCCAACGCAAACTGAGCAGTATTGGACGAGGTGAATTCCTTCAAGTTGCTCTTCCAATGTGCTGATCTCTTGCCAGATTGTTCAGATGCTTATTCTCAGTCTCAGCCTTCCGAGTCGCCTTACCTAACTCATTGCACGCCTTAATCTAGATTACTTTACAGCCACGCTTTCCATTCCAAGCGTCTGAACAAGAGAACCTTGAGCAGTATGGAAGGGCTAACCACGCCGGGCTGAATCACACCCATCCAAACCGTGTTCCAGTATACGCGCCCAACCTGCCGCAATGTTGTTTCCACAGAGCCTGCTCTTTCTTACCCATTGAAGGACGTTCTTGAAAGTGTTTGGAGAGCATTTGGAGCTTGCTTCGCAATGGAACTGAGCCTTTTTTAGCGCCTTCAATCAAATCATTGTTTGGAGGGTTATTTCTATGACAATATACAGCTATGACAAGATATGGATCTAATAGAAAAGGTGGTAGTCTGGAGCAGTGGGTTGTGGGTGTACGTATACAGAGAATGGAGAATGGATGAAACAGCTTAATGCCAAGGGCGTAACAATGAGAGAAGAAAAAAGGTTCTTCACAGAGTAGTAGTTTGGGTAGCTTCAGCTGTGGACAGCATAAAAATGAGGGCTGCAAATGGGCTTGAAGCTATAAAAATCTACTTTTTACAGCTCAACACACTCTTGTTTGAGGTTAATCTTCCTTCCACTCCTCTTGAAGGCCCGGCCCTTATTCTTAAAAGACTTTGACGTCCATGGTGAGTAGACATGAAGAGTGAGTCTAGCAATACCCGTGCGTTCAAACCTTCGGACTGTATAGTGGCTGCAAGAGTCTGAATGACTGGACTTCTGATCTTTCTTGTGAACAGGATGGAATATAAGCAGCACCTAATGCTGGGCAAAGAAAGAAGAAAACAAGAATACAAAAATACAAAAAAAAAATACAAAAAAAAGGAGAAAGAATGTACAGGATGACCCACTTGCTCTGCTTTGCTGCCTTATGTGGAAGGCTAGAGACTGCGCTGGTCACGCAGATTTTTGCAAAAGGAGGGTTCCTCAAGTGAGTAAGAATATGGCGATGAAGAAGCATGATGATATAAATTGAGGAGAAGGGGAAACACAAGCTTGTCACCCTTTTATAACCCAGAAATGTTTGGCTTTGCGAGGCCGCAAGCATGTATAGCTTTGCACTACACAGAAACTCATCAGTTAAAGCATTACGCTAACTTGAATGAGTCTGTAAGAAGGAATACACCAAAGTTAAGCTTTAAACTATACTTAACAATCACATGCAGATCACATGAATTGAATTCTTAAAGCTCTGTGGAATACACTGAAACTTTGATTGCAAAGAATGCTTCTGTTAAATGACTGAACAGCGGTAGAAATTTAGCCCAATCTATTTCATGGTTAGACTTCTTTTTTATAATATCATCATCTGGCAAATGGCGTACCTTTTACTGCTCCTTGCATCTGAATGGTGAAATGTAGGCTGTGGAACCTTGCACCATGCTGTTGTAGGAAGCAACGGAGCACATTCCAATCAAAATTGTCTGTCCATGCTAGCCTGGAATCTTCATTCAATTGGAAGAAGAAAAGTCTGTTGCCTGAGAACTGCCATGTGTTGATCTTATGCAAGACATGCAAGCCAGTTGTGTTTAATGAGATGCAGGTGATGTGAAGGGATACAGATCCTGATGTTACTTCCCCTACCAATCTGTCTTTCCAGGTTGCATTAACTTTCAACTCCTCCAGTTTTGAAAGACAACACAATGTTTGGCATAGATCTGCAAGTTTTGTGTAATCCCTGGAAATTTTCAAGGTTTTCAAATTGCTGAATGTGTCAGTGCATCTCTATAGAGTTGAAGTTGGGTATCGTGGAATGAGAAGGGAGGAATTTCTGTTCGCTGTCCATGATTGTAGGATGCATTCTAGCCCCCTCCTAACCCATACATGTTGAAGCACAAAGTTCACATTGTTTTCAATTTCTCATATTCTTAAGACTACTTGCGATGGAATGGCTTGAGAGTCTACAGTGAGTATTTCTAGGGTTTGTGTCAACTTGGGAATGAAGCACAAATCTGAACAAAAAAGCTCCACAAATTGTTGAAGCCTTTCCAGGTTCAAAATGATGATCTCCGAGAAAAGACGAGCTCAGAATGCTAAAAGAAATGGTCTAGACACCAGAGCCATTGATCAAAGAAATAAGGAGCAGTCAACAATGTTCTGCGCAATGTCATCAACAAGCTCTAGGGGTAGATCACAGGCATTGGTCATGTCGAGAAAAAGTGTGGAGTCGGCTTAAGATTTCAGTTGAGTAATAAGGTTACAGTTGTTTGCAAAATAAACTGCCAGACGATTTCAGTGAACAAGTATGAGTGATGGGAATATGTTTTCCCAGGCAGAAATTTAAGCTGATAACCTCACACTGCAGTTTTTTATGTGTTTGCTCAATGAGTACATATTAAGCAAATCAGGTGCAAGGAATGAATTTTTTTACAGTTTGTGTTGAATGTGTCTATATTGGA
This sequence comes from Candolleomyces aberdarensis, assembly GCA_004126415.1. Lineage (NCBI taxonomy): Eukaryota > Fungi > Basidiomycota > Agaricomycetes > Agaricales > Psathyrellaceae > Candolleomyces > Candolleomyces aberdarensis. The sequence continues at coordinate 7,202 of SDEE01001003.1, read as the reverse complement.
CACATATTGAGCAAAGTTTAGTACTGGCAGAAAAAGGCAGGACACATGCAATGCAAATTTAAATTTGTTTAGCCTAAAAATTTGAATTGCAGATTGAAGACAATGTCAACCCTTGCATTTGGTTTGCTCAAAATGTGATTCTAAAACAAACACATCAAAAGCCGCAGTGTCATGAAAGATCTTTAAATGGTTGACGCTAGCACTCCTACTCTATTCAAACACAATTTGAAGTTGTTTGGATGTTGCTTAAAATTGTTTGAATGAGAGAGGGGAGGTTAGTTGGTTCCACAAAAATTTAAACACTATTTAACCAGCATTCAAATATTGTTTGAAGTGTTTCTGTTTCATTCAAACATTGTTTAATCTTCATTCAATGGTCCATCCAAAGGTCTGTTCAAAGATTATTCAAATATAATCAATGTCCTCACATGTATGTCGATTCTTGCATGGCAATTACATAGCCTCTTTGTCCCTCCTCCACGGAATTTTGAGCAATGGTTTTTTAGCTGCAACATGATTAACCAACCACTCGCTATCATAAGGTTATGTCCAATATGCTCCAAGTGATGCACAGACAAGTTAGCTTTTTTTTGCAGGGAAAATCAACGGCAAGTTGATCTAGAAAGTTACTTTGTGCTCAACCTCAAGATTCTGGGTGAGACATGTCAAAAATAGCACTTGAACAAAAGATCAACAGCTGTTTTGCTTACCTAGGGAAGTTGTCCAGGAATTGTGACTCAATATGCTTTTAGGTCATACTGATAGATCCAGCAAGACTGGTGCTCAGGTTGAAAGTACCAGCAAAGCCGATGTTGAGAACTATGAAAAATGTCAGCAAAGGTCTTGCACTTGCTGATCACTGACAACAGACGGAACTGGTAAGGAGGCAAAAATTCTCCATGATCAGGATTGGAATCATCGTCACCAAACACCGAGCTGGATGAAACTTCAGTAACTTTTCCCTTCAACCCAGGGATTTGGTCTATCATGGTCCTAAAGCTACGAAATTCTGCCTTGATAGTGTTCAAACACAATGGAATATATCTCCTTCTATGACTTGGTGAAGAGTATCACAATTTGACCATTGACTACTCAACTTTGGTGTCTTATCCATTGGAAGATGTCTCTGTGGACATGCTGTACAAAAAAACTGACAAAAACAATGGCAATGTTCTTGCTACAGCTCAAAGTCAATTTGACAATGGCAAGGACTTTGGTACAGAGACAGGCCCTTGCCTTTTTAATGTTTATGGTTTGATTGCAAATAAATTTGAAAGAATGACACCTACACAGAAAAAAGTGGCTGCTTTGCAACATGTTAAAAATGGCAGACTGTTAATGGTGGTTGGCTATGATTCTAATCCTCAGTCCACATATAATAACTCATTTCTATATTCCAAAATGTTTCCCTGGCTCTTTCCATACAGCTATGGTGGTGTTGGCCAAACAAATCATTTTTATTCAATATCTGAGGAATCTCATCTGAGATAGCTTCTCATGTACCACAACAAGCACTTCCAAAAAGATGCAGGCTTTCTCATTGTGGTGTTTAAACACCAAATTATTAAACAGACAACCTTGAGCAATTTTATGCTAGTAAAATAAAATAATTTCATTAAGGTCGCAGAATTGATCTGGTCAATCAATCCTGGAGTTTTATCATCCATTTCTTAAAGACTTAGAAACAATGTTTGAGTGATCCTTGAAACTCCTCAAGAGAAGCAGTGTTTTGTGGACCAGATTGAGTATTTTAGTGGCCATATCCAAGAGTTAATTGCAAGGAAAGATTTCAACAAAACAAAATATGGTCTTTTATTTCATTCAATAACGCTCCAAACTGATTTCTGACGTTGTCTTTCTGTAATAATAATGCGGACCATGATGTAGAGTTCAAGCCTGAAGTCAAAGGCTTCAGGGAGTGCCAGCATCTCACTATTCACAATCCACTTGCCTGCGCACAATTTTTTTATTATTTCGTTGAACTATTTATTCATCATATTTGTGGTTGAAAAACAAGGGGTCTCACTAAAAGTATATTTAGAAAACCATCAGCTTATTATGGGATGGTGGAATAACAAGGCCACTTAACTTTACATTTACATCTTTTACTTTGGATAAAGAGTAGTCCACCACTGCAAGTGATCAGAGATTGATTAATGGTGAATGATTCAGACTTTCAACATTAATTAATTGCTTACTTTAAAAGCTGCCACGTCGAAGAGTTTTTAACTGGAACAATGGACAATGTTGTGAAGAAGGTCCCTTCAACCAAAAATACTGAAAATCATGGAATTCATAATATTCTTGCTGAGGATAAAGCAACAGACATTTTGGTTAACTATGAAGATTCTACTTTGACACTATCTAAACCTCCTCCTTCTCCTATTTGCAATGATAAATGCGCATGCAGTAATTGTTCCAACTTGGCAGGATGGTGCAAACATATGAAATCTACAGTAGACAATATGCTGCTGCACTCTAATATTCATAAATGCTTTTGGTCATTGGGATAATTCTGGCACAACATCTGGTAATGTCAATTCCACAAGCAAAAAAGAAATATCCAAACAACATGCCACTGAAGAAGGTTGTATTAATAAAAATGGAGAGTGCACCGCACATTTTTTCAGAAAAGTGTTCAGTGAATCTGTTATTAATCCTAAAAACGGGCATATCAACCTGAAGAAATTGAAACCGCAGTGTTTGATGTGTTCTTTTAAAGAGCACATTTTGAACAAATCAAATGCAAAGGTTGACATTGTCTTCAATCTGCAATCCAAATGTTCAGGGCAGACAAATTCAAATTTACATTGCATGTGTCCTGCCTCCTTCTGCCAGTACTAAACTTTGCTCAACATGTGCAATCTAGACACATTCAACACAAACTATAAAAAAATCCATTCTTTGCATCTGATTAGCTTAATATGTGCTTATTGAACAAGCACATAAAAAACTGCAGTGTGATGGAAAGTATTCAAAAATATCCCATGTATGCACTAGGAATTGAATTAGTGGCTACCAGCTTGAGAAAGCTTTAATTGATAAACCAAATTAGCATTTCTATATATGCAGGAATCTGTATTTATGCTTTGGAGTTATTGTGAACTTGTGGTGGTATCATTATGGAGTCAGAGAACTTTCACACAATTTTTCTAAAAATGTTTCTTTTTTTGAATTTCTTGTAGTGGAGTCTACTGAAGTCTGCCCAGTCTGAGTGGACGCCATATGAAGTTGTGAGGGAGTGAGAAGTACAAGATTTTCCACCAAGATCTTTATTTTTTCAATATTCAGCAATTACCAAGCACCGAGCCATGACATCACATATTAGTTTGCATCAATGCATACCTTCAAGCACATTATAAGTGGTGGTTATTGGAAAAAAGATGGAAACTGGTTTCAAAGAAGTCCAAAGGTTCTGTAAATCCTTCAAACAGATACAGTTGTTCAGCAACATTTGGGATGCATTCCTTTGCAAAAAATAACGGCTGGCTTGATAGGACATGTTGGAACAAAAAAGTGCCTTCTTGTCCATAGTCTAAAACAAAGTCCTCAATAGTCATTGCACAAGTGCAGATTATTCAAACCCTGGAAACAACAGAGGTAGAAAAAATTAAATACCAGCATGGTGCTTTGGTAACAGCACATTTTGGAAATCAATGTCATCAAAGCTCATAGTTTTATACACAAGCAACAAACAACAATCTATGCCATGGAAGGATTTACAACATCCTCACTTGCAAGAGCAGTCCTAACAGGGCTGTGGTCATCAAAAACTTCATCTTAAGAGAAAATCAACATCTTGAATTCAGAATGCCTGTGCTTACCCAGAGCCACATATAAACTATTTCATGGTTCTCAAGGCAAATTCAATCATATTCAAGTTTCCAGCCCAATACGGCTGCTGGATGGCAGATTGCCAAGCAACTCAGGTAAGTGTTCAGCACCAGGGGCAAGAGAACACCACCTGGACAACCAGAGTTATCAAGCACAATACTAAGAATCATTTCATGCTCAACACGTATGCTCTATATAATGTGCATCTTTTATGAAGAGTTCTTGTCTGCAGTCTCACAACATTTAAGCCGTTGCATGCTAATTGAAAAGCATACCATGATAGATTAGCAACAAGCCTTTTGTTGACCCAAACTAAGAAGCACAAATCCACTGTGGCAAAACAAAAGGCAACATACAAAGCCAATAACATGAAGAAGGTAGCAAGGCAGAAGGTGATTGATGGAGCACAGGGACAGAAAAATGAAAAAGAGATTCTGGCTGAAATGGCTTGGACTGAGAACAATGAGGGGCAGCCTGAGAAGCATCCGAGACTGCAATAATTTTATCATAATTCTGATGTTACAGTTTCTTAGTACTTCTATGGAAACATAAAGAAAATGAAATTCAAAAGGCGCTGCTCACTACCAAGCATAAAACCACATTTCCCCCAGAATTTTTGCAGCACTGGGAGTGCCAAAACTGCCACAGCACAGGGCCAGCATGCAGCAGCAGCAGTGGAGAGAGCCAGCATTGCCAACAGACGTGTTGGCAAGGTCACACTGAAGAGGCTGGACAGATATCTTCCAGATGTTCTGGAGATATTAAGGTCAAATGTCAAGACAACATTTGGCACTCAGCTTTCATGGACTCTGTGTAAAAGCTTTCTCTGGAATTGAAGTTGTTGATCGTATCCCAAGATCTTTGCCACATTGATTGGATGTTGTGTGCATACTCAATTGAAAACAAACCTTGACAAGATCAAACTTGGTTAGTGGTGTAGGAGATATCAAGAAAGGGTGTATACATTCCACAAATACACAAATATATGGCCACAAGTTATAAATAATCCTACAATATATAAATACGTAGATATAGGTAAAAAATATAAAAGTATATATGAGTAAAATGGGGTAAGTAGGAGGTAGGAATAGTATGTAACCAAAGAAGCAAGCATTATAATGATGTGTATAGCAATGAGACACCATCAAGAAAGAATGAGGATTGAGATATGTGCACAATGAACAAGAAGTGTACCTTAATCTTGAGCAGCAACAAAAATAAACCATACTTGCCACCATCTACACGTACACTTCAGTTAGCATCGGAATCGATATGGAGAATGTGGACAGTGATACCAGATGGGAGCTGCCCATGGAGTGTGTAGTGGTAACGTGAGCTGGATTTGCTTGGGTAGAGATGGGATGAGCTGAAAATTGTGGAAAAAAAAGATTGGAGTCAACAACAAGAAAAGAAGAGTAATATCATGGAGAAGCTTACTGAACCACCCATCAAGCTAAAGGCCAGTCTGGCCAGCGTTCACTGACAAGAAATGAATCATTGACATGTGTTCATTGACATTCGTGGTTGAAAGAAATGTAGATGTCCATAAGCGGATTTGTGAGGTATTGGCTTGGCAGGGATGGTGGTGATTGAAAGAAAGGGCAGAGAGAAATGGACAAGGGTTGGGTGTGTTTGTTGACATCCTCAGTTGAGAAAAATGTAGATGTTTGCAAGCAGATTTGCAAGGTATTGGTTGTAAAATATGTTGAGGTTTTGGCTTGGTAGTATGAGAATTGGGGGTCTTATCCACACCTTTAAAGGATGGCACATGATTTTTTAATCATTCCAGATAAATTCAAAATCATTTTTATGCATATCTTACCTACTGTTTCCCAATGACCTCAGTTGCAGTTGAATGAGTATTCAGCAAAGGCTGGCTTATCATTTCCCACATTCAAAATTGACCATCTGGACAATCAACCTATGCCCTCATCTGTCTTGAAGCTTGGGCTAAACAGAGGCTTCTAAAAACTTTGATTTGATTGAAGCATTAAAGCTTCCAGATGTTGAGGATGACAAAGAAATTTTTGATGAATATTACCTTACTGTTGATGTGCTCTAGTTACTTTTCTAGTAATAATATTTCAAATTCTCTGTTTTTATCAAAGCCTACTAATTAACCTGCAGGTAAATCTACTTTACCTGTCACTTGCCCATACCCAGGAGCATCCGTCTTTTTTATCTAAAAATCTGGGGCTCCTGCCCACCCAATCATAATTATAAAACCCAGGGAACGGCCCATGCCCATTGTCAAATAGATAGACCATGGGGGCTCTCATCAAGCCATTAGATCAACCATTGACACCCCATCAAGCAAAGCATGGACAAGTGATCGACACTCACTGACCCCTTTTGATCAAATCATCCCTGATGGACAAGATGGACAACAAAGGGTGCTGCTGGGATCTGTGCAAGAGGTCTTCAATACATGTTTTATTTGTATGTCAGGAGCAATCTATTATGGTATGTTTTTTATCGACAACATACAGCCAAAAAGTACCAAAAAAATGAGCAAAAAAWTCACCCGCTGAAGAGATCAAGAACGGCAAGACAACTAACACCCACAACAACCATTAACACCAACTCAACATCAAGCCGGGCGAGATATGTAGTGTAGGTAACCTTTTGTAGTCGCGCCGCACTGAAATCAGGTGTGCGAGTGTGGGGGGTAGTGTAGAGTATTAAGAATGAACAGTAATTCTCTCTTTTTGATACACTTGAGCCAAGTCAACCGAGGGGTACTTGATAGTTAAAAAATCAACTGTAAGGTTGAACCTTTGAGACCTTGTCTTTCTTTTAACTAAGTATTACACCGTGCAAGATAAAAATCACAAAACCAATAGATTGCAAATGCAAATAACACAAATAAAACAGCAGTAATTCTCTGAGGGAAAAATATGCTACAAGAATTCGTTGTATATATACTGACTGGAGCTGTGCAATCACTAAAGCTTGGTAAATAGGTGTACATGAGAGTTATAAATAAAAAGAGTCCAGGCTCCAGCTAAGGAGAGAAAGAGAGATAAAAAGAGACTGAAAATAGAGAGAAAATGAGGGTATTGGATACACCAAGGTGCCGCCGCACCACTTCCACGCTTGCACCGTGACTATTAATAGATATAAGTTGCCTTTTTGAGGTTGCCGAGGATGATGCCGAATTGATTGAGGGTCATCGGTGTACGGTTATACCAACCGCCGCCTTGGTGTGCTCGTTGCTCGTGCCACGTGAGGAGGAGCCGGACCTCCGTCAATAGAGTAGTGTATTCTTGGCAAATCCCTTGGAAACCGCTTTCTGGGTATCTCTTTCCATGCCGTGATCTTTCTTTCAGAGTATTTTGAGCTCCTTTCTTATGCCACGCCAGCCATCA
>SDEE01001002.1:3936-15078 GCA_004126415.1 Candolleomyces aberdarensis | reverse complement strand
TCCTCGATGCTGGTTGGTGGGGTGTGTTCTTGACCTCTTCAAGAGGTGTTTTCATGACTCTCGTGCCTACGCCGACACTCATCAGTATCCCGCTCGTAGTACCGAGGAAAGCGAACGCACCTTTCGAACCATCCTTCCTCTCTCTCCTAACCCTCGACTCCCTCTCCTTCAACTCTCGTTCTCGCTGCTCTCGTTCCCTATCCTCGGCCTCCAACTGTTGCTCTTCCTCTATTCGCTCCCTCTCGAGCCGCTCAAGTATCTCCCTCTCAACGAGTTCCCGGAACTCTTTCTCGCGGTCCGCAGCCCACTGTTCGACTTCCTGCTTCATCTCCTCTTCCCGTCTCGTTCAGGCTTCGCAGACTTCCTGTTCCCGGCGTCGCACAGCTTCCATGATCTCTTCCTCGCGTTTCGAGATGACGTTGGCCACTTCCTCTTCTCGCTTGACAACGAGGAGGCGTAATTCTTCCTCGCGTTTCGCCACAGCGTGCTTCACCGCGAGCTCCAGCTGAGGCTGAATCGACGACTCGACGAGGCGCTGAACGGTCTGTATACGCTGGAAGTCTTCTGGCGACATCTGCGAGAGGTGGTTGGATATTGACGAGGAGGCCGGGGAGGAGGATTGCAGCTGGGAGACGACTTGCTGGAGGTGCAGAATCTCCTGGTCTTTCCGGGCGAGCATGGAGGTGATTTCTTGTTCCCGACGAGCGATGATCTGTTCGCGATGGACGACGTCGCGTTCTCGGTGGACTATTGTGTTTTTATGGGATTTTAGTTGCGAGAGCCTGGGGGGGAAGCACGTCTGCGTCTGCGGCAGATTGGAAGGAGATAGGGACGGAGGTCCAGCGCATTGAGATAACACGTGTCGACTCTATCGAGAGCTCGTGGCGGGAAAGGAGGGCGCGTAAAACGAAGAAAGAACGCGATACTCACATCTTCTCCGCCTCCGAGACCCTAAACACCAACTCTAACCCTAACGGTAGAAAAGGTCGAGGAGGCAGAGGAAAAGGTGGAAGCGGTGGAGGATTTGCGTCTGAGTGTTCGACGCTGTTTCGCAGCGGTCGATGGGTATTTGGGGTTGGAGAAGAGACGCAGGATGGGTCGGGGTCTATGGAAGAGATACTTATAACCAATCATCTTGAAGGGCTGAAGAACCAACCAGTGTTATTATCAAGGGAAGAGATAACGTTAGTTGGTAAACATGGAGACGAGGACCCAAGAAACGCACCAAGGCTTCGATATTCCTCACCCTGCTCGCCAAGTGGCTCGCATGATGGGGCCGTCCACCCAACGGATTGGTCGCAAATACATGCACCGTCCGGTTCTTCGTCGATACACCCATCCACCTCCCGTCTCCAATCACCTTCACGTCTTCAATAACGGCAGTTGTCCATCCTCGCCTCAGCTCGTACAGCTGGACTACGGAACCAAGAACGTCCGTCGCCCTCGAAGCAGAATTCGCTGCTGACGAGTTCGCCGCACCTGCAGCCGTCCCGGATGAAATAGGTTCGCTGGAGTCAGAGTCCTTCCTGAGAGGCGCAGGCGCAGGTCGAACTCTGAACACCTTTGTTCAATACCCATCCTTCGGGACAACCAAGACCTCAGCTCCGTCCTCTGACGCCAAGTTGGCAATCGGCTGACTCCTCGAGCCGATAAACTCTACCACCACCCTCGGTTGCTGCTGCTTTACTACCGCCTCATCTTGAATTCGAGCGTCACGATGGCGTCGGAGAAGGGTATCAAGGTCAACGACCATGACCGTATAACCCTCACGAATCGACCAAATCGCCGAGCGATTGGCACCGTCGGTCCCAGTGCACGGCGGTAGAGGTAAGGTCGCAGGCAGTTGCGGCTGCCAGCTGGCAGCGTTCGATCGTTGCAAGGCACCGGCGCAGTGCTGGTGGTCGCTGGCGGCTGTATTATCCGTTCTCGTAGTCAGTCATTGGGACGGTAGCGGTCGAGAGAAGAGAAGCCGTGGTGGCTGTGAACCGCTGCCGCCTTATTGCGGTGTTTGACTGTATTTGCACACCAAATCCAAGTTGATTACCACAGCGCATGTGCGCTGCTCGCAGTGAGTTGTCGAGTCCATGATTTCGCGCGAGTCAGTGATCGTTTAGAAGCTGTTGACGTACACTTTCGAACGGTGCCAGCCACGTGAAAAACGGATGAGGAATGGGGGAGATAAGATGATCTATCACGTCTTATATCTCAGAACTCAGCAAGCTGTTCGACGAGGATAAGCACTCATTAGAAAGCATTTAAAAGCACTTTGCAAAGGTCCTTCAAATGCTCGAAACGGGCGAGTATTCGTGTTCTGGTAGATGGTAGTGCTGGTGCTACTACAGGACTCAGCAAGTTCCGCGCCGTTCGACACGTATGAGAACTCGTTCGATAAGAGGTCACAGTGTTCCACCTTTTACCTTCGCTTTTACTTCCTGGGACTTCACAAGTATTATTCCGTCCGGCACTTATGAGGGCTCGTTGAAAATTTCTCCTCAAGATGCAACGATTCTCGTATCGAGTATGAGTGTCATGCCTGCGTGGGCATATGCCAATATTGATCCCGTTGTAGAAGAACAAGGAATAGAGACAGGGGATGGGTGGGAACAATGAACGAAGGGAACCGGAAAGTAAGGTCTTCTCTCTCCGAGCGACTCGGACTTCGAACGTCAAAACCGACGAATAAAGTCACAGTGTCCTTGAAAGAAACGAACCACAATCAACCTCAAAAAAGGACGAAAAACCCACCGATTAACCTCAACAGAGGAGCATGCTGCCGGCGTAATACTAAACCAGTCACTCGCTCACGCAGCTCCATCAGAATCGTTCGTCGTTACGGGTGGTAGCTTTTGTGCGATGACACTGTTGAGTGAGAGAGAGAGGCCGAGGAGACCGTTGAAATGTTGCGAGAGGGGTTCGTTGTCTACTAGGGTACCGGCGGCTGGAGGGACAAGGCAGGGGGTTAGCGATCAAAGAATTGAGAGAGACGGGTGAAGTGAAGGAAGTAAAGCAACGGAGGAGCAGAGGAACGAACGGACAAGGGGGGAGAGTGAGATAAAAGACGGCGAGTATCAAAGACCAAGGAACGGTGTAGGGGATGGATGAGCGCGGCGAAGAAAGCAAGAAACAAATTTTCGATCGGAAAACACTCACCCAACGCTTGGTTCTCAATCAAGCAACCGCCAATGACAGCCCTATTCCAATAAACGGGGCCATTCACATGCTTGCCGAAAGGTTGTATAGGTTCCCGGAGCGCGGCGGGAGGCGGCGATTCACTGCAGAGAAAGCGAGCGAGAGAGAGAAAGGGAGAGCATGAATGAGGGAGGGATCAGTGTAAGGGATTGGACGATGTACGAGGTTGGATGGTCCGCCTGCAATGAGAACGTGTGTTGATGTGAGCGTCCGACTGCGACTTGAAGGATGTAGGTGCTGCAAGAAAGTACACCATAAATCTCACCTCCGACCATCTGTATCGGCAAAACGAACCCATCGTTCCCTCCAACCCCCCTGACACTAGCGCTCTCGCCTCGACCGACGAGTCGCCCTTCCCTTCCCTTTCCATCTCGATGATGACGAATGGAGAGTGCTTGAATACGAATGTGAGGACAAGGAGGCGGTTGTTGACTTTTTAGGCTGCCAACGTTCGAGAAATGAATGAGTGCCAAGGATGGTGTCGTGCAGAATGGTGGTGGATCCGGGCAGAGTGAAGGTGCGAAATGAAGGCTCGAAAGCGACGGTGGCCAGCCCTCCCCCTTGTGTGTGGGAAGGTCCGGTTGGTAAGTCAGTCCTGAGGTCCTTGGGGTGAAAGAGGGTAGTAGGTACAGAGAGGAACCTCCCAGTCCTACGACACGGAAGGAGTTGGGGAAGTGGAGGGCGAGTGGTGCCGTGAGGGAGAAGGCGAGGAGTCTGGAAGGAAGTGGGGGGACCAGTCCACTCACGCCGCAGGACGCGACGACACCGTGACTCTGCCAATCGTCGTCTCCACTCCTTACTGCTCGTGCTCGGACTCCCTATAAACAGCGCCATTCCCAGCCACGGTTGTGCTGCCGCTCGCGAGAGACAACCCGAAAGAGGATTCCCGCTTCTGGAAAATCTTCCTAAAGTTCAACCCAACCTTGGGCGAGCACTCTTCAGCTGTGCGTTGTCGTTGGCACGAGTAGGTGTCGCGAGAACTTCACCCTAGGCTGCCAACATCACACCTTTAATTGCAGACTGCAAAATCGACGCTGGCGGGCCGCTCATGAGTGGGGACATGGTGCTACGGGCGGGAACTGAGACGTGATGGATGAGGGGAAGGCATTAGTTGTTGAAGGCATCGCCGAGGAGGTGGGAGTATTGTGAAGACCTCTTCGAGCGGTGTTTTCGTGGCTTTCATTCTTACGCCGATCCTCATAAGTATCCCTTTCGTAGTACCGAGGAAAGCGAACGCACCTTTCGTACCATCCTTCCTCTTCCTGCCTACCCTCGACTCTCCCTCATTGTCCCTCAACTCTCGTTCTCGCTGCTCTTTCTCCCTCTTCTCGTCCTCCAACTATTTCTCCTCTATCTGCTCCCTTTCAACCCGCTCAGGTACCGCCCTCTCAACGAGCTCTCGAACCTCTTTCTCCCGTTTTACATCCCGCTGTTCAACTTCCGACTTCATCTCCTCTTCCCGTCGAGTCTAGGCTTGACACACCTCCTGTTCTCGTCGCTGAATAGCCTCCATGGTCTCTCCCTCGCGTTTCGAGATGGCGTTAGCCGCTTCCTGCTCTCGCTTAATCACGAGCACGCGTAATTCGAACTCGCGCTTCGCCGCATCATGTTTTACCGCGAACATGAGTTGTCTTTGACGACTCAACGAAGCGTCCATCAGCTAGTATACGCTGAAAGTCTTTTGGAGACAGCTGGGAGAGGTGGTTGGATATTGACAACGAAAGAGGCCGGGGAAGAGGATTGGAGCTGGGAGATGACTTGCTGGAGGTGCGGGATCTCTTGGTCTTTCGAGTGAGTATCGAGGTGAATTCTCGTTCCGGACGAGCGATGAGTTCGTGGTAGACTATCGTGTTTTTGTGAAATTTCAGTTGCAAGACGCTTGGACTCAATGTGCTGGACCCGTCTCCACTCACGTTTTCCTTCCTCGTAGCCATCGTCATACATTACTGCCTCCTCTTCTATTTACTTCCTCCTTGCGATCTGCCGCAGACGCTGACATGCCTTTCTCCCCCAGGCGGATAACACGTGTCGATTCTATGAGGGACCAGTGACTGCCAATAGTTCAGGGGAACCACGATTTGAAAAGTGATGAAAGGACGGGGAAGGGGAGCACGTAAAAACAAAGAACGCAGTATATCCGAGATGGAAAATGAAGGAGCGAAACTGAAAACTGGCATCTTCTTCGCCTCCGAGACCCTGAACACTAACTCTAACCGCTCATGTAGAAGTAGCCGGGCAGCCGAACGGCGCATAGCGGCCAGCAGCTTGAGGAATGACGTGTCAGCGACAAATAGGGGATGAGGGAGCAAATGAGACGAGGGAGGGACGTTCAGATTCAGCATTGTTTTGATGAGCACGAACAATGACTGTGTGTATCCTCTAGGGGAGTATCTGGCCGTTTCTAGAGATAATGCGCGTCAATCAATGGTTCGACGGCGGAGGGAGGGACAACGACACACCTAATCAATATACTGAGCCTTGAGTGTATCTTGGCTTCGTGGAAAGGAGGTTTGAGTGCGCAAAGTTCGCAATCGAACAGCCGAGCTACCAAATATCGGTTTTTGAGTCGTAGGCCTTTTCTTGCATGGGTTTACGGGACACGTAGTAGGCCGTCTATTCGAGGATGCAGCATCGTCAGTCATTGATATGCGAAGGAGAGGTAGAGATGAGAACGATGACGCACCCCGACATAAGTGTTAGCGAAGTTCACCTGAGCAAGCACCTTCGACAGGCCAGAATCACCGAGCTCGACGTTATTATTCTCATCGACGGTAACGCATAGCAGAACAATGGGAGAGGTTAGACGATCGTGTTTTTCTGAGACTGGAAACGTGAGAGCCTGGGAGGGGGACAATATGTCAGCATGCGAGCCGGATGAGAAGAAGCGGGAGAGGCGAAGACAAGAAGAAGACATGGGAAGGCGAATACGGGTCGTTGAAAGGAAGAAGAACCAACCGGAGAAAGGTGAATAGGAGGAAGGAGGGTGGGTGAAACGGAAAGGGGGAACGAGAGCTCTAGAGGACGACAACCACGCGTCGAATACGGCAAGGCAACGAAGAGCAACGAATCTCGAAATCACGTCGGAAGGGGCTCGAAGAGGGCAGATATGATAAAGACCACATAAAGTAGAAAAAAAANCGCGGTAAAAGTAGGTCATTGATCGAACGCGAAAGGTGAGGCAAGAGTGGGCGAAGCGTACCAATGACTGAGCAAAGTCGGCGGGAAACAAAACAGGGAACTGAGGGGTCCTCGGTCGACGTAGCGGTCATGGTACGCGCCGGTGTGCTTACGGTGGAGGTCTCTGAGACTTTTTCCGCAGTACAAGAGGTATTGTGAGTTCAACGGCGACTATAGGGCCCTCGGATATTCGTCGATGAGGGAACGCGGAAGCCAAATGTATACTTCGGCCAYGGYTTGTTTCTTATCCYGCTCGCTCATTCGCTCAGAATCGARCCCCTTTCTTACGGGTRTCTAKGATACATTTCCTTTRGWATACGGTAGMAAGAAAGAAGACGAATTACGCACCAAACCRGCTTTCYCCCAACCTCCCTAGCAACTTCCCCAAACGATCCTTTCCTTGTCATATTCRACGGCTTATGCTGCTTCAGCAACGAGRAAAACAAAGGCATAGTTTGAAGCATTCGAGTTAGCTATCTTGCGCCCTCCCTCGAGTCGTAAGTGCAAAGAAGAGGGAAGAGAGAAGTAAATAGAAAAAGCGGCTGATGACTCGATTGAGCGATCGCGACAGGTCGGCAGTGGCTGTGTCGTTTCCCAAGCTCCGAATCGACTTCGAACGAAGGAGAATTGTGCCTGACTTAAGAAGAACCCGTCTAACTAGTCAACGAGTTGTYGAGTRCTCGCAGGGCCACACTGACAATTCTGGCAGACTGTGTCGCGATTATGACTTGACCAGTAACTTRKCAATAAATGCGGAGGCTGTGCTCCAGCATTATAAATGNNCGGCGCCGTCGNNGAATGGCTGACCCCAACATCCCAAGTGTAATTCCTACTAATAGAAATCTGAACCCACCYTTGTGCGAACTACCCTCGTCGCGTTGCGTACCATTAGTCCCACTCAACTGCGCGACCTCATGACTTTGCGTTCAGCAGCACCGGCTAGGACGCCTCATAGTGGAAATCAGCAGTTCCTGTGCGCTGTCCGACACGGACTGTGACAAGCACTCACTGCTCTCGTCTTCTTGCCCCCTCAAGCCGAGACAACGAAAAAAGTGAAGAGTTAACTGGGGAAGGATGCATGTTGCTGTGGACCACTACATTTTTYTCACTGACGTRCTTGGCTAAGCTAAAGCAAAGCCAGTCGTGCTGGATCTACGACCGACTGGCGTGCYATGGGTTCACACCGTCGACGTCTTCGCCRCTGACGCGGGCTTCTTGAATAACCTCGATAACCAATYTCCGAGGAGGCGTGGGCGGGAGGTATCGTACTGCAAAATTGCGATGGATGATATTTTCGCGACTTTTCAAAAACGGAGGTAAGCCCCAGTTTGCAATCTTATTCACTTTGAGTCCTATATGATGTCCTGCAGGTAGCCTTGACACTCCATTCGCCAGAGTCCTCACTACTAGCAAAACTCGAGGGGCCAAAAACAAAGGTAAGCGAGCCATGTAAACACATGGAACGAGAGATGCAGCTTATCATCGTCTCTCCTTGCTCCCAAAGCAAWGCCTCCGCGAATCGCATACACAGCGAGTTCTCGCACATCTAGCTCGCYATCAACGTCGAATATTGACATCGAGTCCCGGTCTTCGTCGCTATGCCTGGGAATGACGATGTGGGCAGAGTCTAGAGACGAAGGTAAGCACAATTATTTTAACAACYCATTACATTCCGAAGTACCTGTGCTWACTATTAGTGTAGKCTCGCATATCTTTGAGCCGTARCCGAGGTCGTATATCACCAGCCCACCAGTGTAGACCATTGAAGGSATATCGTGGGTGCACTCGCTCTGGGAGAGAGCAGATTGCGTAGCCCTCGTACGTTGTTCGACCAGAGTGCTGACTGTGTTCACTCTAGATCAGCTTCGTGTGCGATGGGACGGCGTTGGAAGGTTTCTCGTTAATGTGGGATCGCCACGGTGTCTTGAGCATTTTTAGGCCGAATCTCTACGGTACTTCTAACGCACTTCTTCATACACTGTTTTGTATAATGGTGAGCATTCTGTMCAASCGCTTAAAGCTTCATCCTGAATCAATTTACTGAAGCAAAGCTCCACRATAGCACGAGGCTGGACTAGTGCTATGATAGRAAAGGTAAATTCCTGCGATATATTCAGCCACGCTYGGTGATATAGCCCAGTGCCCCCAGGCTGTTCCCTTTTGATCCTCCAACCCGACTTCATGAATTTGCATCCCCCGCCCTGGATATAGTATAGCAAATATGCCGTAATTTCTATCCGTGACACMCAAGTCTCGTGCACTTCTCTGCATCAATCAGCCGCAGTCGGGCATGGGATACCAACTGCGCTTCTGAGGTTGCTTTAAACCCCTCGTGGTTTCCTTATCCTTTTCTTCCTGAGGTCATACTCCACCCTTTCAGTGTTAGCATTCCTTCTTCAACCTACAGCCTCTTCAATATGGACTATCTCGACCCGAGCTTGCATCCAGAAACCTCAATAAATCTGATCAACTTCGATGYTGAAACTGTGGAACCTAATGATCTGAAGGAACAGGAACCGCCTCTACAGCTATCCGAYGATCCCTGGGACGTCTGYATGCGCGAATCMGACWMCAAGTCAGTTTWTCCCGYCCAATGYTCCCCAWCCGACGAATCRGTGYCAARATCRCCTCTCCYCGTCCAACTCTCCACAATCGACGAATCGGTGTCGAAATCGTTTTTCCCCATCCAAAGCTTCCCAATCGACGTCCTCATATCCATTTTCCTCGCCGCTGTGAATACCGAGCTTCAAGATGGTACCCTGACAATGTCACGTACGCATCCCGCAGTGGTGGCGAGTCATGTCTGCCGCGAGTGGCGCGACATTGCGCTCGGTACCGCGGCCTYATGGAGCCATATTCRCCTTATCCTCCCTCCTTACCCTTTCTGTCTATTCGAAATCATGTGTGCGAGGGCGGAGTCATTCAAAGGAATGGACCAGAAACAGGCCGAAGATTTCTGGAAGACCGCGCTGGAACGACTTCAGAGGGTGACGGAGATCTGGTTGTCCCGCTCCGGAGACTGTCCTCTGTCAGTGAACATTGGTGAAGTAGAGGAAACGCACCTAGTTGGGGAAGAAGGTTGGCCTGAAGATAAGATGGGTGAGGGACTGGTGTACTTGGACAAAATARTCGACCTTCTGTGTGRGGCATCGCCACGGTGGAGARACTTTACCTTTTCCTGCACCGTCACCCCTCACACCCGCCGTCTCCTCACGCGCACTCAACCTAGTGGCATACTCCGCAACGCACGAATCACACTTGGAATTTGCTCTTGGGAAGGATGGGAAAAGGATTTCATGTCATCTGCGCGGCTTTTAATGACGGATTCACTGCGCTCGTTGGAGATTCCTTGGCTGCTACAAGACATTGTCACCATTCCCATCAATTGGTCGAGTTTGACGAACTTGACCTTTGGGGGATATCCAATGGCGGAGAGATCAAACGAGGCATTTTGCGTTGCGGCTCCATTCGGCGGTCATCAAGCGTTGAAAGTCCTGAGCAAATGCCCCAACCTTCAACGCGTCGATCTGCATGTAGTCGATGGACAAACCAATTGGTCCCTGGAACCGATATCGCTACCATTCCTCGAGGAAATCATTCTCCAACCGACCACAAGTCCATATTCCCTTCCCATTGGCTTCGCACCATCACTCATGCTACCCTCACTTCGCAAATTCACGATGACCGACGGGTACGGCGATAACATACCAAGTGTTCATAACGGGCTCGTCGAGTGYATTCACCAATACGCCGCCACCCTCACCGACGTCACCTTTTGCTATCTTCCTCTCACTCAATCAGCGCTCTACGACTGCCTCMGGCAATTGACAAACATAGTTCGGCTCAACCTTCTCGGATTGCGATACAAGAGCTACGGCAGAGGTTATCCGGAACAAGCCTCTCTATCGCGAGAGCTCCTGACCAAGATGACACCTCAGTTTGATGAATCTGGCGTCCGCATCGCTGAGAGCTGCCTTTGTCCGAGGATWCAAGAATTCGGATGYCGGCCAAATCAAGGGACGCTTGACGAAGTCGCATTCGTAGATTTCATTTCAGGAAGRAGAAGGGTCCAAGTATTCCGGCTCCAGAAGGTCTTTGTGGATTGCACCGGTTTCGCTTTCCTCGAGCCGTATCAGTTTGAAAYAGATGTTGTTCAAGAGCTCGGTCGGAGGGATGTCGATATGGAGGATTTCTCGTTTAGCTTGATACATGAGCATTAACGCTCATCGAACCGATTCCTATGTAGCTCCCCATTTGTAGATTCAGTTGATGTCTGATGATATTCGACCCAACGATGGCTCGTCCACTGTTAAATCGAGCCCGCGCGCTGAGGACRGAGACAATGGCACTCCCTACTTATAAGCAATTRCTACAGACTAGAAGAATGCCAACGGATTCGTCTCGTTCCCTGTAATTCTCTGCAGGACGTCCCAATGTTCCACAAAACACGTTCCTTCGAACCGTAACCTATCCATCACGGCCATGTGTATATCTGCTTCAGGAGCTCGCATCCTGTTGAGGAGGAACGGTCAGCACCRTGAMGGTTNGAARSTCGMGGMCCWCSYATAMTRNNTATMATSYCGATCMCCTCCCSAKTCCCWCSCGRKGMTAYKCGGTRAWRWKCRTAMWGRGCRTACYSGGCRTAAMMCRGTMAAGAMGGTCRAKARSTSGWTRGCGGSYWGAGMGKSCRKMGRGTKYGTSKKGGWTGTRYTSKMTGTAYTCWYTGAKYSAGTCCGAKCMRGTKCGATYCGGTAGGKTKMGGTAYGKTSACAGWAC
>SDEE01001001.1:0-15087 GCA_004126415.1 Candolleomyces aberdarensis | reverse complement strand
ATTG
This sequence comes from Candolleomyces aberdarensis, assembly GCA_004126415.1. NCBI lineage: Eukaryota > Fungi > Basidiomycota > Agaricomycetes > Agaricales > Psathyrellaceae > Candolleomyces > Candolleomyces aberdarensis. The sequence continues at coordinate 15,083 of SDEE01001001.1, read as the reverse complement.
GTTACGGTCTACCATCCACCATTCTCCCAACTAATCGTGACGCGTCAAAAAGCAACTCGCAGCCCAAGAACGCGAGAGTGAGCGGCTCAAGAGCATCATTAGGCTCCTTGGCTCCTCTTCCAAGGACGTCAAGGCAGATGAGGGTGAAGAGGAACACGATGTGGCCCCTTGCTCCGAGTCTGAATCGGATGGCGAGAACGAGTCCCCAGCTGAAAGTAGTTCCGATGGCGATTCAGAGGGGACGACGAGTGACGAGGAAGAAATTCCAGAAGCGCACTGGGACGACGATGACTTGGTATATCGATGCGTGGAGTGTGATGGTGAGGTGGTCGAGTCTTTTTGCGCCTTCTGTGGGGAGGAGCACGTAAGTCGTGTTTTTATGCTTTCTTTCATTCCACCTTTAACGCGAAGGTCATATGCATTGTTACCAGCTGATACTATGCCACACCCTTTGGTACTATGTAGTACGTCTCGGATCCAGAGGACAGTCTTCCAGGAGACACCCAAGTTTGGTCCGAAGACAGACAAATGGTACCTCGGGGCAACACTCGTCTCTTGGACATCGACCTATCAGACCTCATCCCCCCTCCAAGTTACCAAGACTCTCGCACTATGGAGTACCAGCAGCTCCGTCAACGAGGTGCCACTCACCTTATGTGCGAAACATTCAATCTCGGTTCCACCGAGGACGAAGGAATTTTTGCGTGGGCAAATGAGTATCTGTTCGGAGAGTTCTCAAGTGACGCAGTGATGGGGGAAGGTGATGAATGGAAGATATACCTTGGCCGAAGGATCGAGCTGGAAGAGGAAGACGTTGACGGGGAGGGTTTTATCGAGGGGCTACTTGAGGATGGTGTGCTTTTTGCACCGGAGGAGTCTCGATGGACTACGGTCAAGGAGGGTCCCAACCTCTGGGTTACTCGACCCAACTTGACGGAGACACCGGGGACAGCTGAAGCTGGGCCTTGGCCCGTCATGAGTACATACGAGATGGATGATAATTATGAGTCGGAGAATGGGAGCGATTGTTCAGTCAGGTCGGACGAAGAAACGGATAACGAAGGTCTCGATGTCCAAGATGAGGATACTACAGATTCTGAGGAAGACGAGTCGTCTGACGAGTAAAATGCCGGCGCGAGCAACAAGCAGGAATTTGAGACCGAGGCGCAGGAGGCTGACTGAAGTCCACAGCAACTGTCGGATTCCCTGAAGAGCGACGCGTCTCAGTCTTACGGTTTCCTCCTCTAGTAAATTGTCCATAAAAATACAATGATAGCGTCGAATAATTTGTACTCAACATAACACAGACTCTAACATTCAAGCATCATTTCTGATCTGCCCAGAACTCTGCTGATTTGTTGTTGAGATATCTTCTCCTGTTGAAGCACCCTCAGTCACACCGGTCGACTTGAGACTCAGGTCGGAGAGTCCGACTTCGATGGCCTCTCGCTGCGCCGCTTTGCGTACGTGAAGAACAATGCGCGTTGAAAGAACAGCGTGTATCACACGTTGGAACCTGAAGGAAGGAGAGAGAACCCGGTCAACAGCTCAGTAACCATAGTCGCGAAATGTTTTTTGCTTACGCTGTGAAAAGGCCAACATATTCTCCCTGTTCATGTTCGACTGATCAAGCAATTTTAGCCATAGACGAACATGTCGACGTACCGGGCCTGCAGCTATGCAGATGATACTCGCGAGTGATACCGCTGTGGAGCAAGTACGATGAGCTCCCTCTCTCCTCACACTTTAGGAAGAAAGTCGCACCGAATATGAGGACGAAGTAAATCGTCCCATCGCGATACAGCGTTCGTATGAGAGGGGTACGGTGATTTCGATATTTCTTGTACCCGATGACCAGCGTGATGACCATCACAACTTNNANNAANAGCGTTAGAAAATAATATTCCTATTAGTGCGATGGGGAAACCCACTGATTTCATGAAATAAGAGTATTAGGAACGCAAGAAATAGTATGGGCGTCCCGCTATCCGTCAGGTAGCACCCATTGATAGTTGGTACTGGGGCAGGGCCGTCTGGGTCGAGATACATATTAGTAGGGTTACAATTCGAGCAAAAATGACCGATACGCACGTCGCCAAGTTGGTAGGGAAATCCCGAACACCACTAAGATAGCAACATAGATCACCTGTCATAAAATCGAACGCGTACTCAAAATTGATGATACTCTTGGAGTTGACGTGCCAGAGCGATTTGGACTGTGATAGACGTACCGTGTACTGAATGATGAGGTAAGTGAGAAACTTTTTGTTGCGCCCGAAGAGCCCGTATGTTCGAATGACTAGGATAGCTTCTGTAGCTGAAATGCCGACGATCTGTAAGCCTGGAGCAGACTGTCGATTAGTTATGTAGCTTCCCTGAGATATAAGATCTCACTAGGCTTACACGAAGCAGCTATATCGAGCTTCCCGCACGCCTAAAAGAGAAAGAGATCAATCGGCAGGCAAAAGCACGATGATTAGGCATAAAAACCTCTATCGAGCTCTTCGTATTCAAATAATCTGTCAAAAATGTTGAGTTAAAAGGGGAACTCAGAAAGGAGCGAACGTACAGGTAAGATTCAATGGCATATCGACATAGGCAGAGTATCGTGCTATCAAAAAGATAGCTTTTCCGAGGTTCCATTTTTGTGGCCAAATGAGCGATACCTAGTGAGCCTGAGATGAGTGGTCGGCCTCACCACAACTGGCGACACMTGCATACCTCAAGCTCGAGTGTGTAAAGATAATCGCAAAGCTWTGACCGAGTGATAAGTAAACASCGGGYTCGAAATAGGGAAAGGAAACGTACCAGTAGCGTAAGACTGGCAACTAGGGTCAACTTCAGYCAGGTCCYGAGCTGGGTYGGTCNNGAGARAAAGMRGCGTACCACTCATGTACTRGGGAAGTGACGAMCAAGATAATTTCAGTYGACAGAATCAGTGATTTCAGCAATTGGTCTGACCTGCACAACCAGCTCGCGAGCTGCCTTCTGAAATATCACTTCCGGAGGTTCGCCCATGCTACTTTCGCTTTAGAGTAGTGACGGAGAGGAGGACATAGACATCTATTTCAAGAGACGACGGAGGTTACGGTGAGCATGGRCTCGTTTGACAGAAGGAGTTGGACCMCGTTGAACCCTGGTCCATGTCAGTGCCGGCATGATAAGAGCGCCTATGTACATAAGGCCATTATTGAGCTGCGGACTGAGAGAGGACTTYATGAAGATGATCATCAGAACAYAASTCGAGATKGAGCCATGTTGAAGACAGCCTGAACCTCGCTAAGATCGGTCTGATATGCTGGGTATGTCGTCACAGTCACCTCGTGGAGACRCAACAAGTATTGAGTAAGGATCTATGTTATCCATCTCTCCGAGAGTTAAATGAAGATGAGTACTTYTTTGCGAACCAAGAATGCCTGGAGSAYGGTGAGGCCGGAGTGGAAGGTGRATGTCAAAGCGGAAACGTTATACTCGTGAGAAGGAAACRTCCCTGTCGWGGYCATCTGGCCTGGCATCAGGTCRATATCATTCCGAGTCCGGTTCTCTGATGTGATCCGACGCTTTCTTYYACCTGTTSCRCTMTGAGAGAANGAACAGCTACCGCATGATACGATGTACATCGACGAACCTACAACATATTCACAGCTTGWATCTTGGTGCGTCCTMTGACCTACCKTCGACAGAGAAGCTAAGGCTGCTGGTATTTTGCGAKCCGAGGTTTYCATTCCAYAAYTTCAAGYTGAGACCTRATTAATGATTATCCTCCTCGATACCAAGCTACTTCATTCGACGCGTGARGGATGAGGTGTTYAGRTGAGTGGAACAGAGCATCAAGTTTGGCTATAGAAGCACTGATTTGAACTCGATCAGATCGGTATATCTGCTGATAGTTGCATYGCAACCTGAAGGAACAACTTCGACGATACATCTCAACTTCCAGACGGTTTGAACCAACGTGCGCTGACTACGACACTCATCTTAGAGCTTGCAGWWCGAAAGMTCWYWCCTGGCACTATATCKCTAYRRCACWRYATYKSWASSASACWSCAAWCGTMMKCACTGATTCWWGCNAGNNNTGATTCTGTGGGCTCRSTATNCGCCCTCCMTTCTGTCACGGACAATCACAKTCATRAGCAANNGCAACGASAAGYWGTACWMCAGMAAGCTATCACTGCNGNNNNTTASCCTGGTGTCTTCCAGTAAATCCAAGGTGTRTCTRYACCTCCCTGTGTRATGGKYGYYAAGTTTCTTCGAAATTRCRACACAGCAYYGAGARSTTCTCTTGRATCCAYCAKTGWAARATAKAGATRTAAWGACCAGSTTCRCACCAGTGGAACAGATGRGACTATGTGYGGCTTTWTGYTGCGGTCGCTGRCRGTTCATGCTCATCCATACGCCCATACCRSCMAYYKWGAGTCTTTGTTTAAGTACTACCCGACCTCATCCTTCKGRAGATAAACASGARAATAAACGGGGCGGAGGCCTACCACGGCTCCTGAATCNNANNTGACGGAANAGGTYGGGATGCCACTGGSCACAGAAGTGGTTGNNTTGCTGTTGGCTCCAAGCCTGCGCCCTGTTCTCCCAAGCCCGGGATCGTTCCTTGCGTTGAGCCAGGCTCATAAGTGGTCGTAGACGTAGCCGACTCGGAGAAGTTCGTACCACCAGAGATTGAGCGTTTATTTAAGTACTACCCGACCTCATCCTGAAGATAAACATGAAAATAAACGGGGCGGAGGCCTAGCCTCACGGTTTCTAAATTGCAAATGAACGAAGGCTTTGGGTTGAACTGCCCTTGCTTTTGGCAGCGTCATATTGAGGGAAGACCTGTGGGGAGATTTGGGTCATTTCCTATGTTTGGGAGGTCAGGAAGAAAAGCGACGGTTATCGCTGCTGTTGGCTCCGAGCCTATGCCCTGTTGGTCCGCGGTCGTTCCTTGCGTTAAGGTGGACGGATTAGTGGACGTAGACGTTGACGTTGACGTAGATGTAGACGTAGACAAGCTAGCCGACTCGGAGAGGTTTGAGTTAGAAGCTTTCCGTCCTCCAACGACTCCCCCAACAACCGCTGCAACAACTAATAGCACGCTGACCACGCAAATAATAACGGTAAACTTCCGTGTTTTGTAAAAAGCTGAGTTCGTTGTCGGCGTCATGTTAATATCGGCGGTAGTTGTGCCAGCGCCAGTGCTCGAGTCAGCGGAAGGTGCGGCACCCTTCTCTAGGACACCGATGACTGTAGGGCTTTTCGAGTCCGGGGTAGGTGCGAAACGGGGCTGATTGTGTTCCGATGAGCCCCTCTTCGGCTGGAGTTTGGTGGCCATAACCTTGGGCTGCTGCTGGTTGAGTATGCTCACATCGTAGCCGTAATTGCTCTGTCATTTCGCCGATGGTGCAAGCATAAGTAAGTCCTATGGAGCTGTGGCTATAGATTCGCGTTGAGACGACACATACAATCCGTAAAACGGGTAAAGGATTGCCAGCGTTATCGTGTATTCGTCCGCTGGGAGGACCCTACGAGAACATTTTGAGAACAAATGAAGAGGGTTTAGCGTAGAGGACTCACGATGCCATCCGGGTCAGAACCTCGTCCATCCTGAGGCGCTTGCTATTGATAGGAGTTTGAGAAGAGGGTTGATGATTAGTGCTCATGGTCCTCACCGAGTATAGCTGGTCTGGAGGCCAATGAACCATCCTCTAATTCACAGAATGGCCGGAGTCAGAAGTGTTGGGGATGGAGAGTGGGCTGGTTCCTCCAGTGAACGTGAAGGAAGGCGAAGATGGGTGAGTATGTCATTATTTATCGTCAAAAACTATGCAGTCCCAGGTCGTCGGTTCCACTGAGCTTGAACGTGGTCGCAGGACCGAAACATAACTCTATCAACGCTTCCGTAATGCCCTCGATGACTGCCGGAGATCGAGCGTCGGGATCGTCCCGCCCAGCAATAAGCATAAGATGATATCCTGCGGTAGGCAGGTGGACTTTTCAAGTTATGCAACGTTGGAGGAATATTTAAAATGACTGAGATGTATCACAAATCCTCTATAGGGACAATTTGGCTGTAGAGGCCTCAATTATGTGATGCAAGCGCCCCTGGCAGCCGCTTTGTGAACACTGGCGGCGGGATTACCACATAAAGACGCGCACTTCTTCGTGTCCGTGTCCCACCTATTGTCAGCTTTCAGGCAAGTTGGAAATTTGTGAGCACAGAAGCTCTGAGAGGTCTACAAAATGGCCTCGTATATATGTTCTCAAAAAAGCGCAACAATGATATTTTTTAACTGTTGCAGGATGTCGGGTGGTCCCGATGGAGGACTGGAAAACGGAGACACCTCATCAATGCCATAAAAACGGGAAGCCAGCTGGTCAAACCTAGGCTGCAGACCTGAAAGCTGAGCAAATCAGTGGAGCCCGGGCTTGTGGATGTGTTTTTGGGTGAAACCGAGAATTTCTGACGATAGATACTGTTATAGGCTTCATTCGGGTCAAGGTCCGGATCCCTAGACGGGTCAGATCTTGACGCTAGCACCGAGGACTGACCCGGAGGGGAGATTGTTGGGACCACTCGGCTTGGGGTCTGCCACAGAGCGGAGAGAAAGAGTGCAAGGCAGAGGGCGAAAGAGAGTCGGGCGCTTGCCAGTTGTGTCGGGACATGTTTGGTTGCCGGCCGCACTGCCACGGTTCCTGAAGCTCCTCGTTGGCACCAGTGGCACATCCTCCGCAGGTGCGGGGAATGGGGAGGGACTGACAGCTGTTGGGAATCGAGATACCTATTCCCCCAGAACTCGTTTTTCGACGCTTGTCTGCTTTTGACAACAAACGAAAACGAACGAACTGCGGGCAAGGTTCGGGCAAGACGGTCGTCCGACATCGAGCCTAGCTTGGTATGGTTGCCAGCAGTTGCTGCTTGTTCAGCTCCAAAGCTGAAGATGTCGGCCTTGAGTCGTCAAGTCTCTAGGGTTTAGAATCATGAGTACAGCACTGAATTAAATTCATTCATAAATTTAGACAAAAGTCGGAAGTATAGATCAGTGTTCTAYGCGCCAATCTCTGTGTTGCCTACGCCGCCACTTCGCCCCATCAGTGTTCTATGTGCCAGTACCTACGCCGTCACTTTGCCCCATCAGTTAGTCTGAATCTCTCTGTTTCCTACGCCGTCACTTCGCCCCATCAGTGTTCTATGGCACCTACTAATAGCCACATGGCGAGAACACACCCCATCCATGTGCTATGTTTCGAAGCAAAAAAATAAAATAAAACATAAAACATATCAACAGCGGCTATCCTTCACGGTAAGAGGGTGCAGCGATCGATTTAGAATGCAAAAAATAAAATAAAACATAAAACATATCAACAGCGGCCATGCTTCACGGCAAGAGGGTGCAACGATCGATTTATGTTCCAAACGAAATACATCCAAGAACGAGATACATCCAAAAAATGAGAGAAAAAAAAAACATACAAAACATATCACAGACGGCTATCCTCGACAAAGACAGGGTGCAACGACAGCTTCGCATCCAAACCTGCCCACGCCGTTCTCACAGTCTCCAGCATCCTGGTCCACATATTCGCAGTTCGAGCCGCAAAGGCCAGACGACCACGGCTAATGTCAGCATATGCGCGTTCATTCAATTCAACAATCGCTGCAGGGGTACCTTCCGAAACCGGTTGGGCTGGTTGCTTCACGACCATCTCCCCTCGCGCATTCCACGCCGAAATCTGCCACTCAAAGAAGCACGTCACACGACGCATCTCCTCGGACAGTAATAAACACTCTTCCTGCCATCGGTGAGCACGGGCACGGGTTTTACACCATTCAATGCGGAGCGCTACAGACCAGGGCCAACATAAGGGTAAGTAAGGGGCGCTCGCAAACAAATTGCACTCACCTGCTTGCACCTCAGGGTCATCCTTCATTTCCACCGTCCCTTTCACCTTCCATATCCACGTCAATGCCCTGTGGCCTTCTCCTCCTTCCTGATCCAACGTCAAGACCTTGACGTCTTCCGCTCTCAGCGGAAACAACTCCTGTCGCCACCCAGCGTTTTCATCAGGGGAGAGTGCAGATAGACAGGCATAAACATGTCGATACTTCTCCGCCGTACTCCCGATCCGACTTTCCAGGTTCTGAATCAGGGCGGAACTCCGTGTGGTCTGCCGAACACCAACAGCATGTGCTCTCTTCGAGTGCAACATGTGGCTCTTTAGAAGGAGCTGCGCCCGAAGATCCCGCAGAGTTGAGAAACCCTGGGCTTTACGATACCGCAATTCCAATGTTCGGAAACGAGCAGGTATGTCGACACGCCGAGACACGGAAGAAGGAAGAAGTAGTTTGATGGCGTGCACTGGCGTAGCCTCTGATCCAGTCCCTTCCTCCTCCTCCTGTTTACGTAGCAATGCCAACGAAGGCATGTAAATGTGCTGGATGGCAACCCATCCATCGATCTTCCGCTTTAAGGAGTTTGAACGCTCCAATACCTTTGCATGCTGTAAATCTGTCGAATGCGGGCCCAGAGCGCTTGTATCAATTGCAAGACGTCGTCTGTTAACATCTTCAGTTTAAGTACACCGCGTTGAGATCAAGCAGAACTCACTGTTGATCTTCAATTTCAATAGCCTTTCCAATCAATTGACTGGGCGAGACGTTATGCAAAGGCATTCCCTCCTCCTGCTGAAGCAGCTTGCGATCCTCCTCTGCCAGCTCTCGACGAACTTCTGCCTCGGTTTTCCCTATAGGCATCATCAGCTGTCACCGTCGCAGATCATTGATAGACACAAGCACCTACCATCACCTTCCTGACGGAAAGGCGACGTCTCCAAGCAAGGATCCCTCTCCCAAGCCTGAACGTCCCCTGTCCATCGTCCCACTATTTCCAAAGGTAAAGCCTTTGAAAACGCCACAAACGCAGCCATCTGGTCTTTCCGTGCTGCTATCGCATCCACCGCCTTGTCCTTGAACGACGACGCTACAACAGAAGTCAGCTGTCAATATTAGCGTCCTATCAGTCAGGGCAGAACGTACCCAGCTTTGTGATCTTTACCCAATTATGATCACCAAAATTGTCATCTAAAGTATCTCGACGAGAACCAGGTCCCATCTCCCGAGTACTGTAGGCTAACGCGTTGAAAAGCGACCACGAGCGCTCTGGAGCCTCTCCATCTGTTCTACCAACTCGAGGGAGATAATTGAATGAGTAACCGAGCTGACAGTCGACAACATGAGCTGGCAAATGAAACTTCGGGACAAAAAATCGAAGTTCCAGATCCGAGGAGCTCGAAATCGGGTTCGGGTCGTACAGCTCGCACCGATCCTCCAGTTTTTTTGACCACTGGCATGCAATATCGTACGAGATGGCCACCGACCTATAGGCAAATGGTTCTCAACAAGGTAGCACCAGCCGTATGGGAAGACTAACCGGGGTATTCGAAAGGACAATGTCGACAGAAAGAAATAGTCCATGTTCACATATCTTCTAATCAATTAGTGATTCCTTCTACAACAAGAAACACCTATTGACAAACCTTTCCCCTTTTTGAAGATTCCCGTTGCCCAGGGGACGTTTCATATCATGACGAGCACATTGAACCGTTCCCATTCCGCTCGCCGCCTGCCCCTTCCCACCTCGGATACTCGCCGACTTGATTGCATCGTGGTTCCGGCAGTCGCTCTTATCGTCCTCGATCTTAGGATTGTACTTGGAAAGGTAGGCCTTGAAGGGTGCTTCGTCAACAATAAATGAATACCCTTTGCTCAGTCCCGGGTCGCGCTCCTCACTCGAAACCTTGACACGGCGCAGACGAAAGTTGGCGTCCATTCCGAGGAACAAAGTATACTTCCACCTGTCACCAAACCCAATAAATGAAAAGGAACGGAAGCCACGCAATGTAAGACTCACTGATCGCCTTCAGGCAGCTGTTCATAATCGGGAGGAAGGTTGATGTCGGGGTAAGGGCAGGCAGGGCACATCACGGCCAATTCCCCCGGTGAGGTTCCTGCAGCCCCAGTAGGATCGTGACCCCGGCCCATCCGCTTCAATAAGCGGACATGGCGCCACTCACGTATCATGCGAAGCCATGCTGTATAACGATCCTATATTCAACACAATCAGTCCCCAATCAACAAGCTCTCAGGTAAATACTCCTACCGGAACCACATATGTACCCGTGTTATCTGTGCGGCGCTCGATTGACTTGATGAACTCGTACGCGGACACACGCGATGTGAAAGACAACATTTGATATGTCTCAAGAACCCGAAAGGTTGCTGCGCTTTTTGGATGAACGGTGGTAGCAGGGAAGAGGCGATAGCGGATCAGCTGCCGAAGTCGAGGGACGGATCGATGACATCCGCAGAAGTCCAGGTTGATGGTATGAATACCATCCGAATCAATGACAACAAACCCAGCCTGAGAGGCTGGCTCAGGGAGGAGGCAACTTTCACCTACAGGATGCCCTAACTGCACCCTGAGCCCAAGCGCCTTCAGGGAAGTTCGTTCGAAGAAATTTCCCTGCCACGTCTGATTGGTATCCACGTAAGTTTCAACTTCTCGATGAATGAGAGACACACATACCTCAACACGATGAAAAGGAACTCGAGAGTGGGAGGTAACAATGCAAGAATCGCACTCAATGGGCTGTGAAACACAATCCCGGCAACGATGGGCGTGCCCTCCTTTGAGGGGCACATCACACGTCGAACATGTCAGAGTCGCACCCACCGGCGCTTCCAGGCGGAGCATCTCTTCAACAAACATGTCAACCTTAGGGATGAAGTGGAGGAAGGGGTTATCCTATAGCCACGCCAGTGTCAGAAGCTCCCAATTGCAATTAATACGTCAATATAGCGAACGTACCCCGATAGCACTGCGCTTCCTCTTCTTGGCCTGGTTCTCGCTGGGCTCTTTAGCCATTTCCTCCTCCTCTCCACTATCGTCTTCTTGATCACCGAGGTCACTATCGTCGTCGCTGTCCTCAACAAGATCGGGTAAGGGCTCCCCGTCCCAGTCTAGGTTGGAGGGCGGGGTGTCAAAGTTTGGCGTGCCGATGTCATCGATAGGAATGGGAAAGCTGTTTACAGCCTCTCCAGATCCCGCCGATTGGGTTGCAGAGCCTTTTTTGACAGGGGATTGAGGGAGGTGAAGTTGTTGTTGAGAGACCAGGATGGGTGCCCCCGAGTCACCGGACTCATAGTGTCGGCTAAGCTCGACGTACTGCGAGGGGCGAGGTGGAAGCCGAGGAGTCGGGGCAGGGGGGACATACCGAAAGATTTCGACTTTCTGTTTCTTGGTATTGCGACCCATCACGTAGATAACGACCAAGAATGATATATTGAGGCTTTTTATACAGCACATAGCAGCACAAAATAGGGGTATACCTACCAAACAAGCCGCCTCAGTACAATCCACTAGGAGTTTTGGGAAGCCTACCTAGGTCCTCGAGGCGAGAATCCATGCAAAAAAAGAGGTCGAGTCCTGCCTAACCCCGTCATGAACACCAATAGGAACAATACACAGGACAGGCATCACTCACGTTCACGGCTTAGGCTCTACGTCGGTAGCCAAAGGGGGGCCTAGAGGCCCCCAATGCCACCGGATGTCCGCGAATATGCTCAGAGAGCGAAACCTGCATGTCTTCGTTGTCCAGAAGGTCGACTAGAATGGGTAACTCGCGGCTTTCACCCAGCACGATAGTATCAACATCGATCGGGAAATCCGGATGACTTCCTGGTTGTCGGACGACCTGTACTATCGTGTCAGCACAGGCCCCTTGAGAAAGCGAGCTGGAGATCGAACCAGAGTGCGCAAATTAACCCGAGGAATCTCATTGCGAAGGCGGACACGGTACGGGCGCTGAGAGGAGAAGGGTCAGGACAAGAGTGGAGAGAAACGGAGCCGACACACTGCCTCGTTTTCCCACTCTTCCGCGCTGAGACTGAAAGCTAGTTCCCAATGGAGAAAGGCGTGAACGTTGCACGCGGTGGCAGAGCTAGCTGCCCACCCCAGGTCTCGAGCCAGAGCCTGGAAGCAGAAATGCAATGAAAGGATGAGCTTAAGCCAGAGAAGAAAAAGCGAACCAAACATACGTTTTTGAAGTGATCCAGGAAGAATGCTAGCTGTCCAACGGCAGGGTACCTTTCACGAATCTCGGGCCAGCGGCGACAGAACAGCTCAAAGAAGGCTTCAAAAAATCTCTGTTCTGCCCCCATACCTTCGAGGCGTGGCTGATACACGTAGCACCCAACGTCCTGTACAAATTGGTGCTGGTCTCGGTTGCGCCAAGGAAAGAGCTGGATACGACCACGGTCAGGAACCTGGGGTGACGCCAGCCGGTCAATAAACTACCGAGCGATCAAACGGCTACTTACCGGGATGGACCTAACGGTCATATCCTGTCCATGGCCTGGGAGCAATGGAATGGAGAGATCCTGGTTTTGAGCGACCATGGCTAATAGCAGAAACAAAGAAGAGGGGAACTGTGACCTGGCAGCCCTGCGTCGATATTGAAAAAGAAGCTGAGTCATCCAAGGCATCAAGCAAGCGGAGGCCGCCCCATACTGGTCTAACCACATATTCCTTGCGTATAAGGGCTACCTTTCACTAGAAATCACAAGAAAACCACCAAAATTTGCGAAATAAAAATTCCTTTTGAGCGGTAGTCTTCACTAACCTGTCGAAGAGGTCAAGCGAACCCTTCAAGTTCCCGGGTTAGATTCAAGGATTGCTTAAGCACCTTGGCCTCTTCGTTCACTACCTCATGCCACAACCCAAGAAACACCGATCTCAAAAAGCTAAGGCTGAAGCCAACCGTTCCAAGGCCCGTAAAAGCTACCAAAAGTGAGGTGTATTCATTATCTCCCATAAATAAAAGCTAATTGGACTCAAACCAGACATCGAGACAACATCAATGAACGCCGTCGAGCGCTCTATCGGCAACAAAATCCTCGGTGAGTACCCAGGTTCGGATGCTGTATCTAATACCCACTTGAAACATTTAGACCGAGTACTCCACCGCCGCACACCAGAGAGGCCGACCCTCCATTTGATTCATCTCAATATTGCATCGATCGGATGAATAAGATTCCCGCTCAACTCAGCGACGTTACAGGCAAATGCCCCAAATGTTTCCTTATGCAAATCTACTCAGATTGGCTTTCCGATTACGCTGACCTACCTGGCAGTCTCCGACGCGTGGAGGAGCCACTTGCCACAGTCTCTAAGATCCATGACTCTGCAAGTAAATGGCATAACATGATATACTCAGCCTTTGGCGTGGGCCCGGAACTCCAGGAGGCCTCTAAAATTCTCAACAAGGTTGCCGAGGTGATGAGGTGGATCGAAGAAATCTGGATCGAAATCGTGCAGTCACCCGTGGAGCTCATTGCTAAGCACAGAGCGGGCAAGTTGTTATTTCAAGCGGCCTGATCTATGGACAGAGGGACAGTGCATGTAACATGTAATATAATTTGTATATGCTCTAATATTACATGCGAGGCATTCAATCAGGCACGGCGCAAAAGCTTACTTGCGGACCTCAACCCATAGCGACTCTGAGGGGGGTTGTCGGCGTTGGGAGTCTGAAGGGTGACAGCGGGCTGGGTGTTTGAACTTTCGGTCCGGTTGGCTGGCTCGGGCTGGTTCGAATCAGGAGCAACCAAGGATGGGGTCGGTTGCGCTTGAGCGTCGGGCGGGTTTGCCCAAATATCCATTGTAAGGCCACATGCCTCAAACGAGCGACCTCTTTCAACACCCATCAGTGGCCGTGGAGGATAAAGTCTCAGGATAACTTACATGGCAGCTGCCAGATCGGCATGGGAGATATTATTTGTACCCGACTCTTTGGCCTTGGGAGGCGGAGCATAGGGTTTGTCTCCGAAATCACAGCCAATATTTCGAAAGGAGAACATTGTAATGGCACCAAGGGCAGGAGAGTCGAAATGGGGGTTGAACCTCGTTAGGATCCGTCAAGACTCTTTAAGTTGTCACCCCTCGCACAGCAGGATCAAACTTCTGCAAGTTATTCAGGCTTCTCGGACCAAGTTTTACGTTTCGATCTTTTTCATTTACCAGAGTATGTAGAGGTACACAATACTACATACACAGGAGAGATGAAATAACATCGAAAGAAAAAAAAAAAAAAAAAAAGAATTTCGTTCTTTANCTAAAAGTCCAAGGCAGCAGAACGAGAGTCCAACAGATAACACACGGCATAGTCCAAACGAGAAAAGATCAGCGGGCAACAGTAAATAATGAGGCACATATTAGATAACGGGGCAGATGACAGCGAAGAAGAGATGATAACAACACGACGAAGCAAGGACAGAGACGGCGAGGCACAAAAAAGGGTATCGAGAAGCTACCAGCATTCAGGAGAGCTGGACGACGTGGCCGGCAGCCAGGGCTTCGGCAAACGCAATACGCGCACCATCCTCGGAGCTGTACTTCTTGTAGCAAGCCCCAGAAACCCCGGTGACCAAGGGCTGGACATTGTGCCTGCAACTCACATCAGAAGGTGGATCCAGGAGAGAAGTCAGGAATTACTTACCATCCACGGAAGACACCAACCTCCCGACCAGCGGTGACGACGTACCAAGTGTCCTTGGCCGGTCGGATGAGGTTATGGGTCTTGCACGACCCACAGACGAAGCCGGTCAACGTATCACCCTCGGGAGGCGGGGCAACCTCCTTGCCCTTGCCTTTACCAGCAGGTTCGGAGAGAGGAGCGGGAGCAGGTGCCGCGATGGCAACGTCAACGCCCCCACCACCTCCAAGATCCGGGGCAGATCCACCGGTTCGACTGGAGGAAGCACTGGAAGACGCGGCAGGGGCCAACGCCGAGGGAGCAGGGTCACCGTTCGGGTCTAAATTCGCAGATCAGCCAAAAATGGTATGGAGGATGAAACCAGGAAGACCTACTGATCCCCAGCTGGCTGAGGGCAAGCAGGAGGCCGGCAAAGACAGCCTCGTTGAGACGGGGCGTGGGGGTTGGAGCGGGAGGTGGGTTAGAGGTGGCTTGCACCGAGGACGAGGGCGCAGGCGCAGTGGGAGGAACAGGAGCAGGGGCCGTCACGAGGGCTGCCGCAG
>SDEE01000100.1:0-105756 GCA_004126415.1 Candolleomyces aberdarensis | reverse complement strand
AACCAGATCCTGAATATGAAGCGGCAAGCTTACTGCTTCATATCCTCTATTCAAATTACGATAATCTTTCGACTGAATCACGCCGAATCCTGGACGCGCGCATCGAGTTTGTTATGTCCTATGACTCCCAACGCTCTTAGGATGGTATGTCAGAAATTCCCTCATTTCTCGTAAAGTGCGAAGGCTGATTTCCATTTGTCAGGATCACAACCATGGCGACTGGACACCTCTTAGACTTAGTCCGGGTCTGCACCTCTAGTCATTTTCTGAACCTGGGGTTTCACGTTCTTCCATCTGTTCAGTATGTTTTATGCCGCATAACATTTTGTACAACAGTCATCGGATCGGAATTCATTGCATTCATGTCACCCGATTAGAACCGGAAACGGTCATCGCCAGTATAACACTATATGGCAGAATTGTAAGGAGTCCAGCTACCTAATTCTACTCTAATGCGCTGCCGACCAGTCAGCATAACGAGCATGCGAGGATGCAGCAATGGTTTGAACATCCCCCACCGCCCTTGCTGGAATCATGGTGAGCAGTAGCTTGACAAAGTGGTACTCATTCAACCACCATCCCCGATACCTCTGAAGGTCTCCCTCTGTCACTCCCAGCACCTGTTCTATGTTGTCAAGTTTCCCTTGCAGGTCCAATGCCTCCTCCCTTGCCCCTCCCAGATCAGACTTGATGTCCCTAAGCTCCTCCTTGAGCTGCAGGGCTTTCCTCTTTGCCGATCTCTCTGAGCGCTCCAGTTGAGCAATGCGACGTTGATAAATCTCTAGGCTGCCAAGATCCTGTGCAGAATCTATGGAAGGTGGCTGAGACATGGGGCAGCCACCTCGAGCCAATTCGGTCACAGCTGAGGGGTGGGGGCGACGACTGCGACCTAGAACAAGGATTTTCAGTATTTTGAGATCCCCACATATTGAATACTGACGTGAAGCACCTATTTCCTTCTGCCTTCTATGGGCCACCTCTACAGGCTCGGTGCTGAATGACATCCTGCAGGGGAGTCAGCTTCCAACATCCAGTTTGCAGCACATTGACTCAACGAGGTAGAGCATGGGCTATCGACAGGTGTTGTGTTCTCCTTCCCTCCAAAGACCGTGTATTTGGAGCGGGACGGTTTGGATCCTAGAAATCGAGAGCTTGAATCGCCATCTTCTGCCTTGAGCATGGTTGGAGGTAGGTAGGTGTAGGTAGTGTTGAGATTTAAACACGGAAAGATGACGGGCTGGTGGAGTACTATTGCCAGAGCGCCTGCTCCTTTTATAGGAAATATGTGTTCTCAACTCTGAACAAATTCCATCTTTCGAGTTCGTGTTCACAGTGCCATGGAGATGGTGAAGAGAGTACGACCAATAGGTAGTAACCATGGCAGAACAGCCTCCGCTGCGATAGTGATTTTTGGTGCAACGTCTTTGAGATCCGAGATTTCCGGACATCATTCAATTATCAAAATTAACGGTATCATTATTGCGGTGCACTGACGTCGTTGGTTCAACTTCTAGTAGGTATCTGAGGCCACGCATGGCTCCTCATAGGTGTTGCTCAGACGTCAACACCAAGTGGGATCATCACAATTCATTAACACCAACCACGATAGAAATTTAAGAGGACTGAGGCCTGTGGCATGTAACCAATGAATGCCAGCCTTTCGACTCAGAGTGGCCCTTCTGACTAAGAAAATTAGTGACATTTTCAAACCCGAGGACCCAGTGGCGATCACCCTACATGGAAGCTGCTAGTAACGGTCCCAATGGTAACTTCTCTGTTTCTAGAATAAGCTTCAACCATGAACTTAAAAATTCAACTCATCGTGCAAATTTCTCGGTTCCTTGCAATTTCTATGTCCCGACCAGGACATGGAAATCGCATAATGAATTGGTTGACTGGAAACAGAAGTCAAGGTCATCGCCCCTCAGCTTTCAACTATTTTCCACTATACATATCTCCCTGGAAACTATCTCCTACAGGCCACCAACCGAAGTCGGTGCTTGTCTCGTCTCAACTTTATGACCTGAGAGACAGGGTTGACCAACACCGAAGTTCAACTTCCAGAATTGGACATGACGCCGAGCCACGGGGGTATAAGATGGGACCCAGTGTCGTACCGAACGTACATCTCTTCAACTACTTCTCTTAAACTATCTGGGTCACTGCGTCTGGAACGCCTAGTCCATTTGAACTTGCATTCTTATACCAACCGACTCTTCCCACTCAGCCCCACCTCGTATTTCTCTATACAATGCCTGCAGTCCTCTCTATCCCTTACTCTGTTCGACGTGACATGGAGCACCACCTTCGTCAGGTGGAGGCCCGTCATATTCGAACTCCCACCTCGGATCCCATAATTCTCCATTGGGACTTTATCCTCAAGAAGTTGGTTGAATGGGCTTGGTGAGTTGACATCCCGGATGGGGGGACAAGGAGCTGATATCAGGACATCCAATAATTATTACAGGCCTTGCAGCATCGAATCAGCAGAGCTGATACCACCAAGTCAGCTCGCGGAGCACTGCCGTACCCACCTTGTCAGGCCCCCATGCTGCCTGTGCCCCATCGCCACTGGAAAAGGCTATACTCCATCTAGAATTTCCATTGTGGAGGTCATTCAAGACTCCTCAGACGAAAAATCATCCATGTTGAATGGGGAGTACGTCGCCTCATGCACCAACAGTCATTGTGGATACTTCGGTACGTACGGGTCCTCTGTCTGATTAAATTTGGGTCACAAATTTCTCTTTATTTCCGATAAAAGTATGCCTGGAGCGCTACTACTCTTTGAATGGTATCAGGGTTCGGGCTTATCCCAAACGAGGTGGGTGTAGGCACAGCTCTCATTTCCTCTTCCATGAACTGAGTTATTTTAATAGCGGCAGTCTTGACTGGGGAACGTATCGAGTCAGTTCTTTCTCAAGTAGATCCGTCATTCCGCGGCGGAGAAGGGTTGCATCAAGTCATGCCCCGTCGCATAGTGACAGCTCGTGGATCTCCGTGTGCGTGAAACAGGACTGCTTCTTCAGATACATGACTCTCATACCAATACAATTCTCCAGCAGGTCTTCGCTCTATGGATTTGTCTCACTCCCTCCGAAAACGCTGTAGCGTGATTCGTGACCTTGCGTTGGGGTTGCCCGAACGTCACTTCTGGAGTTTATTTGTCCAGTGCTCCCTTTGCCGGACGGTTGTGCTGAGAGAGCCCTTTTCCTCCTTCCACGAATGCTCTTCCAAGCAGCAGACGCAATCAAATCTTTCCAGGTTGACCTATTCTCTGTCTCATGATGACGGAAGCTCAGAGAGCGGAGATACGGATGTCATAGAAGAGGATTTGGAATCCAGTGATACTCCCGAGCCTGCCAGTGACACAGACCTTCCCTTTAGCGCTTTAGATGGGTTTTAAAATTATGCGTAGATTAGTTAAATTAGAAAGTAGCATGCAGACGATGAATCGTAGATAGGCACAGGGCCTTCCCATTGATCGGACTCATGCGTGCTTATATTTGCGTTTGCCACGCCCCTCGCCCACCAAGTGCTCCTGATTCTCTTTTCTTGTCTCTTGCTTCTGTTCACCGCCCAGAACAGTGTCAGGCTCCTTTTAATATACCCTTGCTTCCATGCTACGGCTTGAATACTGTACAAGCTTTTTCTTGGTGTATACATATTTGTTTCCATGAATATGTGTTTTTAATCTCATTACTTCTCAGTAGCTCACAGTATACTGACTCTTTGGACGCGTGGATTATGTTTGACAACTGGTACTACGATACAGACTTTCACAACTACACGTTACATGATTCCATGTATTGAAGCCTGTCGTTGAATCCCATTCCTTCCCCTTTGGACCATATCTTTAATGGTTTGCTTCATTCTTGAATCAAGGCCCCTCTTCTTTGTCACGGATTCCCATTTACACATTGAAGTCAAAAAACCGACCACAATTTCTTTCTTCTTATCGAGATCTGCGTAGTTGAAGGTATCCATCGCTGAGTTGATCCAATCCAACTCCCAATCCACAACCATACTGGCCTGGGAGATGAACTTGGGTGACCAAACGTAGGACCCGGAGTGGCAAGACTCCGTGAAGGACAGGCAGCAATGGATAGTGTTGGGAAGGAGATAGAAGGAAAACTCAATGTATTCTTCTTGCGTCAAATACATGAGCTCGAGGCCGTCTAGGGTCTCGATAAGGGAAAGGGTGGCCTCTAGACTTGGAACGTCCAGACGAATGTCTTCCATCTTTATGTGATTCTCTTTGGTCGATGGCCAGAGTAGCCATAGCTTGGTTCCATGCCAATGAATCGTATATATTCCTGTGGCCAGGTCGTCCATGTGTGGAAGCGTTATGTATCCGGGAAGCGTCCAGGCGCTTGATAGAGGTGCAAGGATGGAGTCTTTATCTTTCGCGAACGGCGTCAATGAGTACTGACATTTAAGGAAACCGTCATCGGTGCTGGGGATGTCGAAAGCTGAGAAAATCCTCTCCGAATTCTTGAGAAGATACCCCACTGCAAGCCGACCCCTTTGATCAACGAAGTCGGGCCATCCGACTTGGTCGTCGAAACAACAAGACAATGAGTCGCCAAACCTGACTTGAACAGGTGGGTGTGCAGCGAAGTCGCGGAGGAGTAAGAGGGTGCTTGGTTCTTTCCCCTCCCTTGAGGTTTTAGCGGAACCTAGTATAACACAGGTGGAGCTTTCGGTATTATTCCACGTTAACCAGCGAGTAGAAGGGGACGCCTTCTGCGCCACCGCCATAAGAATCTTTTCACCCTTGTTTCGTTGTATCTGAGAGAGGGAGGGTGGGCCGTTCTTCCAGGAATCAATTAAATGCTGGAGAAGTTCGGTCACGGAGTCGCCTTCTTTAAGGAGAGAAGGAGATCCAATCGAAGGGGTCTTGGACCCCTGCTGGCTGACTCTGCTCGAGGATGGTTGGGAACCAAGCTCTGGGTGGCACACAGCGTCTTCCCCTTGAATATTTTCAAGAGATACAGAAGATTCTGTGTATTTCGTATAATAAGTATTTGGGACTTCAAAGAAACACTAGCGGTATCTTGCCTTTCTTCCTCTTTGTGGACCTCCTAACATCTTCCTGTCCCTCTTCCGAAGAAGCTACAGTATTTTTATTCTTCCTTTTATTGCTCTTTATTTTCTTGGACTTCCCGGATTTTTCTCCATCGTCTTTCAGTGGGCCTTCCAAAATATGAGGCAAATACTAACCTTGGACAGAAGGTTGACTCACGATAAAGGTTGCTACGATTTTTCCACTCTCCCTCTATGAGCTTAGCGTGATGACCCAAGGTCGGATGGTTCTGCAGGTCGCAGGCTCTCACCCAATTCTGACTCTTGTTATACACCCATATGTATTCATACGGCTCTTCGAGGTATAGATCACCAACATTGACCCGTGTGCTATGTCCCGGAGAGGGAGCACCCTCTCCAGTATATTGAACGTAGTTGTGCGTCTCCTTCGCATGGTCGAAGGCTTCATTTTGGGGTTAAAAGCATTTAATTTTAACGAATAAAGGGAAATTAATTGACACTCACATTTTGGTTCACTTCCCTCGGTCGATACCATACCGGTGACAGTATTGTGAATCTCTGGGCGAAAAACGTTCAAAACGTTCAAAACGTTCAAACCGTTCAAACCGTTCAAAACGTTCAAAATGCTGGCAGTGCTCACATAATCTTTTCCCACAATGATGATCCTATCAAGCTGGGACTAGCCTTGCGCTCGGTAGCTCACTTGCACCCGGCTCAGATGGGCATTCGCCAAATCCCAGAGAAAAGCAAAGGTATCCCTATCTGAGAATCCTCGAGCTCTAGCCTCAGCATGTTGACCGACCTAGAGAGCATCTGAAAGCCCTGAACATCCGGAATCAGCACCACATCCACATCAAACACAACCTGAGCCCTTCTCAAAGTGGATACATGGTTGGAAGCTGAGCATTTTCACTAAGGCAAAAAGCAATGATGAACAGTAGGCGTCAACTGGCAGGCAGTGGAAGCACTCACTGCCAGTGAGAAGCGACAACTTCAAGCTCAAGTTCTCCCGGCGATCAAATGGAATTTGGCGGAGCCCGGAAGTGCCAGAAGCCCGGAGCATCAACCACCTGCTCGCCGAGCCTTGAACACCATGGGCAAATTTTGGATAAGTACAGGAGTGGCATAAGTTTGCGTGCGTAACTCGCTTTTTATTATATATAATATTTTCGCTAACCTCAAGCTCTTAAGCTAGCGCAATTCTTGCGCCCGCCAACTGGCATTTTCGTGCGTGCGTGCCTTGCTGGCACCCTGCTCCATCAACTGCCACCTCCCCTTTGCTCCATTGCGCCCCCTGAGCCTATGCAAACTTGGGTTGCCTTCAAGCGGATCTAACCCAGAGGTCTGTAGATCGTCAACCCTTGTTTCCTGGGCCCGGACGCTGCAATCTAGCCTCTGCCATTCAACGCTGTGCGCTGGCCTGCTCAATGGCTTTGCAAGTGAGCCGGTCGTAATCTACACCCCCTCTGCTTGAGTACCTGACCACTCCTCCCCATTAGCCACCCGCTGAGTCCACCTCTATGCCGCACAGTACATCTGACATGCCTCCGCCTACAAGCTACACGCCGTCACACATTCTTGCACCATGCGTTGACGAAATTTTGGCCTACGACCCCCAATTCAAAGCAATTTGCGTGCAATGGGATAGCCATGCTGGATTTGTACAGGCTTTTGAGCGACAGAAGGCTAGGGACGATGAGGTAGACGAGGATGACCCAGACCTTACAGTCACTAGCCAAGTCCACATCGTACCTCAGGATGAGCTCAACCATGCTGTCACTGGCAACTTGGTGTGTACCTTTTTTACGCGCCTGCCTCGCCTTCGATATTGACTCCACACGTAGCCCATATCCTCGCGCCCCCCTTCCCAACTCTCAACGCCAGCTGCTATTCCTGGCACGTCCGGCGCTGAGCTAGGCACTACGTCTGCCTCTGCCCCCCTAGCTTCCAGCTCCAGTGAGGCAGGGGTGGACCGAACTAGCAGACGGAAGCAGCGGAAGCAACTGGGCCACAAGCTTCGGCGTGCCAAAGTGCGAGAGCAAGATGCAATAGACCGGAAGGCAGACCCATTCCAGCACTTTACGACCTACAGGCACAAGGCCTCCACCCTTTCAAGACATGGCAAATTTGACCGAATCGCTTGGGCTCTTGCTGCCGACACGCTTCCCCGAGGCAGCGGCCCATCATGGATTGGGAAGCGAGACTTAAAGCAAAGCCAGAAGGCAGTAGAGTCTTTGGAAATGCCCACCGTTGACACCTTGGTGAACTCGTATGGGTACCAGCTGGTGCGCTACCAACCAGGGTATGTACCTTTTACCTCCACCCCCCTCTTCTACCTCACCTGCCTGCCCTTAGTGTCAACAAGGTTGTCGTCGACTCTAGTAACACCATGATTGTTGGTCACTTTGATCGACCGCATGGCCCAGGGTGGGATGAAACACTTGAGGAAGCAGGGCGGGCCTGTTCTACCACTCGCAAGGTTGGCGTGGCCAATGGTACGTTCACCACCAGAGACACCAAGCATCGCCGTGGCCGCTTTCTCGCCATTCCCACTGGCGTATCTTTTGGCGGAGGTCAGCAGGTATGCCCCAAGCGTTGAAAGCTGATGAACAAACGCTGAACCCTTCCAGCACCCAGGAAATCTCTATCACCGCCTGCATGCTCGACGTGTCTTCACCCAGTCCCTTTTGAAAAACAAGGCCATCCAGCGCATTGCTGGCTATCAGTCAAGTATGGATAGAGGCTTCATCTTTGATCCATTTAGCTCACGCTGGATGTCCAGGCACTTTCCACATGCTCGCGCCCAAGCTCTTTCGCCACTATAGCAGCGAGCTGGGCAAATTATACCAGAATCACCCCGAGCTCCAGCACAACTTTTCTAACAGCATTTTCCCTGCTGCGAGCTTCAACTGTGGCCCTGCAAGCATTTCCGTATCCCACCACGNACTACAACAACCTGTCCTTTGGTCTCTGCGCCCTCACCCCCTTTGGAAAATTTGACTATACGCGCGGCGGCCACCTTGCACTCCACGAACTCAAGCTCGTTTTCGAATTTCCTCCAGGGACTACCTTCCTCATTCCTTCTGCAGCGATCAAGCATAGCAACACACCAATACAAGATGGTGAGGAGCGGTACTCGATGGCACAGTATGCTGCAGGCGGCCTGTTCCGCTGGGTGGCATACGGTCACCAGACTGGCAAAAGCCTGTCATCTACGCATGCCGGCCGCGACCTTAAGCAATCAATCGACATGGAGGATGGAGAGCGGTGGGCAAAAGGACTTGAGATGTACTCTACAATTGAGTCGTTTTGTGCAGACCATCACGCTTCGACTTCAACGTCTTGAATTTGACTATCTTCAGAACTAACCTTGTACCTTACGTTGTATTACATATGTAGCTGTAAATACTAAAGAGAGATGTGGCATCACTCGGCGTGAAACATATCAAATTCCTGACTCTGGTACCTGCCCATTCAATAGGGGGTGTTCGCTACATTGAAGGTAGGCGCTCATGAACCAAGGCTCATGACGTTCTTTCTTCTTCTTCTTCTGGGCCTGACCCCAAGACCTCTTGCATCGGTCCTTCAACTGGGCATACATAGCAGCTTGCTTGCTTGCATATGCCGATGCCCCACTCAGAATCTTTTGTCTCTCCATAGTGGGTCTCTTGAGAAGCCACGTGTCAGAAGCCATCAGGCATATTCTAAGCCTGTTGAAGCGTCTCAGGTATCACATTTTGCTGGGAAATCTAACAGGGAACGTACTGATCTTTCTCAATGTTGAGTCCATTATTATTTAATGAATTGGGCTAGACTGGCAGTAAGAGTGCCCATTCCTGCAAGCTGCTCGATTTTCTCCTCTTGAACCGACTTCTCGTAAGCCTGTTTCTGAGTTGGCAGTCCGAGATATGACGTGAGCCACAGTTGTATGCATGATGGCAGACAGCAAGCGTACCCTTGGACCACTGCACTTCATACACAGAGACTAATTTTCCCTTCTCGTTGAAATATGGCGTCTACACCTGGGCCGGTCAGACAAGGCTGCCGGTCATCATAATTGACGTCGTCGAGTTGGCAACCAAGCTTGGTGGCCATTGGAGGACGTTCCACTAGCCCTTCAACGGCCACCATGCCAACCCAAGCCCCCAATGTTGAAATGGTTTCTTCGATTATTGCTTCAGCAGTAAGCTCTGTCTGGAACCGTGACCATTCAGGCTTGTTTTTTTGGACTCTGTCCCTCATTCTGGGCACGATTTGTCTGAATTTCGTGCTGTCTCACCAATTCTTGCCACTGAAGACTTAACGCCATGGACAGTAACGCC
The DNA here is from genome assembly GCA_004126415.1 of Candolleomyces aberdarensis. Lineage (NCBI taxonomy): Eukaryota > Fungi > Basidiomycota > Agaricomycetes > Agaricales > Psathyrellaceae > Candolleomyces > Candolleomyces aberdarensis. Next base: position 96,388 of record SDEE01000100.1, on the reverse strand, counting down.
TTCTATTCAAGCACTCGTTCCCCTTATCACCATCCTATAAATCCTTCTTTCCAATGCGACAACTGTGGAAAGTCATACGCCAGCCCTCGACACCTTGATCATCATCAGCGACAATGCAAAAGCAGTAAAAGAACACTTTCCGATCTCCTTGAAGAGACGAAGGAGTTCTGGAAAAACAGAAAACGTCGCAGGATCGAAACAGGGAGAAATGGCCCCACCTCTGTGAGCGAACCTCCAAATGAATCGCCCACAAGGACAGACGGATTTGGCATTTCGGATGTGAGATAAGGCCACAATGTTCTACTCAAGGAGCCAGCTCACACTCTTCCTTTTTAACTCTTCAGGTTCAGTTGTCCCAGCGGTTACCCCCAGCTCCTGACCAGCTACAGGCAGCTGAAAGTAGCCAGAATATACGTCATAATGTAAGCTCAGCTTCATGTACCCATATTCTGCAGATGGGGCTGATGTTGAACATAGGACCTTGACATCCCGGTATCAAAGAGGAAGGGCACAAGGTCCCGTCGTATGCCGGCACGGTATCGACAAGACGTCCTTCCTCAACCACCACCTCCGGTTGAAACTGGAGACGTTTTGTACAGTCAGTTCCCGCCACCGTCTTATTTAATCTTCCTATTTCTAACCTGTTAATTCCAGACCCTGACCAAGGCACAAGCACGCTGGGAGATGGGCTCATTGAAGCCACTGGCATGCCCACGTCAGCACCGACTCTGCCCCACCCACTCTCTGTATACACCTCCCGACGAAATTCATTTGGGGTTATGAGAGAATACTCCATTCGCCTCAACTCCACTATCAACCACGATCCAGACGGACTAATCACACTCCATGATCTCACAGATATACCTCTTCCGTCCCCCAGGAATGTCTCCCGCAATATTAACCCCTATGGACCCTTCTCCAACTTGTCTTCTTTTTTGATGGCAGATTGGTACTGGAACTCCAACAACAAGTCGTATCTCGACTTTCAAAAACTTATCTCAATACTGAAGCGACCGAACTTTTCCCTTGAAGACGCAACGCAGGTCAACTGGGCAGCCACATTCAAGGCATTAGGGGCGAACAAGGAGGATCTTCCTGACGATGCTGGATCATGGATTGAAGATGACGGATGGAAGACTACCCAAATCTCCATAGACGTTCCATTTCACAGCCGAATGAAGAATTCCGGGATGGAGAAATACACTGTGGGCAATTTTTCTGGCATCGACGCATAGTCTCTGTCATCAGAGAGAAGATACTCAACCCCGACGAGAACCGCCAATTTCATTATTACCCTTACCGATCGACATGGAAGGCATCGGAAGCCTCTCCTGAGGTTGATCTGTATGGAGAGCTATATGCCTCTCAGGCATTTCGGGATGCCCACGAAGAGCTCCAGAAACAGCCAGATCCCACCCCAGGTGAGCCTCTTGAAAAGGTTGTAGTAGCTCTGATGCTCGCGTCAGATTCTACGCATCTTACCTCCTTCGGAGACGCCCAGTTGTGGCCGTGCTATCTGTTTTTTGGAAATGAATCCAAGTACCGAAGATGCCAGCCTAGCCAGCACCTCTGTCATCAAATCGCTTACTTCGAAAAGGTCAGTCGCACTCTATTGAATGCTGTTGCATACGTCTGATTATTCTTCTAATAGCTATCCGACAAGTTCGCCGACTACCTCAAGACACGAAACCATGGGAAGCTTCCATCCGATGCATTTATGACCCACTGCGCCCGTGAGCTCTTCCATGCTCAATGGGCTGCATTACTGGACGACGAGCTTCATGAGGCCATGAAGAATGGAATCGTTATTATGTGCCCAGACGGGCGTCGACGCAGGTTCTACCCCCGAATCTTCACCTATTCAGCTGACTACCCGGAAAAGTAATGATCACCCCCTTCGTTAACGTTCAAACACTAAATTACAGCTATAGGATATTAGTAGGAGGCATTCGAAACAATGGCATATGTCCATGCCACAGATGCTTCATCAAGAAGTCCGACCTTTCGAATTTGGGGGCTCCAATTGATGACCAGCGGTGCGTTCAGCAGAGAATCAACTCTGAGGATAGGAGGAGGGAGCTTGTTTCAGATGCACGTAGGGAGATACTGGAGAATCGTTATGCGGTGGACGGAACCAAGGTCGAGGCCCTCCTCAAGTCGCAGTCTTTGGTCCCAGTCAATGTAGGTTCTATTCCGGTTTCTTCTTGTTTTATTCTCATTTGGAATTTTTCAGAATGCGTTCTTTTCACCACACTTTCTACCCTTCATCGTGAGCATACTGCCTTCTCTTGTGGTTGATATCTTGCACGAGTTCGAGGTTGGGGTATGGAAGCGGCTTTTCACTCACCTGATTCGCCTTTTGGAAGCGTTCTCCCAAGCCTCTGGCGTCACCCTAAGTGCGGAACTTGACCATCGGTGAGTCCCAGGTAGGAAACAGCTACAAAATTGACTGACCTGTCTTCGTAGATATCGATCAACCCCTAGTTTTGGCAGGGATGCGGTCAGGAAGTTCGGGGTGAACGCATCCGCTATGAAGAGGAAGGCAGCTAGGGACTTTGAGGATCTTCTGCAGGTGTGTTATACCATTCTAACTTCCTTTTAAATTATAGTCTCATCTTGTATCTCTCCAACAGTGCGCAATCCCTGCTTTTGAGGGCCTGCTTCCGGAGCCTCATGGCACAGCCTTGATGAAGCTGCTCTTCGTCTTCGCTCAGTGGCATGCGCTTGCAAAGCTTCGTCTCCATAACGACCACACTCTGGACCTTCTGGACTATACAACCACACAATTAGGTGCTCATACAAGAAGGTTTGATCGAGATACATGTTCACAAGTGGCAACCAAGGAACTCGCCAAGGAGGCAGAAGCTCGGGCACGCCGTGAAGCAAAGGGAAAGGGGAAAGGCAAGGCTGCCAGCGCCACGCGAAAACCTGCTACATTGGGAATCTTCACCATCAAATTTCACTACCTTGGAGACTATGTGGCAACTATACGGAAGTTTGGCACTTCTGATTCTTATTCCACCGAAAACGTGAGCAAATTCCCTTCTTTCACCTTAATTTTGTGCTCATGTTGCTCCATGCTTCAGGGGGAGCGGGCCCATGGACTTCCCAAGTCCTGGTACTCCCGAACGGACAAACAAGATTACCAGGAACAAATGACGCGTATTGAACGCAGACAGGCCCGACTGTTGCACATCCGTGCCCAGATACTGGAGCCATCCAAAGAAGATCATCATATGGGCGGAGCGAGCAACGGACTTTCACCTACAGAGGCAGGTGTTGAAGCTCGCTACATCATGGCTTCGAACCAGAACCAACCTGTTGATTTGGGTTCTGCCGTTGTTAACTGTTTGGGAGCGATACACCACGATCTATATCTTGTTGTGAGTTTCTATCATCTGCGTCTCTTCTAAAGCTCACAAAGTGTTGGGACTTTCAGGACTTCATCCCAAAACTCAAGCAGCATCTAATGCCGCGCATTCTACAACGTCTAGGATTTGAGTGCAGCGCCGGCTATAAAGGGGACTGGACCTCTGTTGTGATTCGAGATCACCGTATATACCAGCATAAGCTTCTGAAAATCAACTACACCACGTACGACATCCGGCGAGAGCAAGACGTCATTCATATTGAAACACCTCAGTGCAACGTCATGCTGCTGAACTCCAACTTCTCAGTGCCGGGGGCCCACAGCTTGTACCTATATTCACGGGTGCTGGGTATATACCATGCCAACGTCTCTTATATTGGCGTTCTTCCGGATGGCACACGGCGGTATGAATCATTCCGATTGGACATAGTGTGGGGTCAATGGTATGAGTCCTTGAACCACCCGGGGAAAGAAGAATTCCAACTTGATCGCCTCCGCCTCTCTCCTGTTGAAACACCAGAATCGCTTCATTTCATGGACCCAGCGGATGTTCTCAGGGGAGTCCATCTCATACCCCAGTTCTCCCTTGGAAAGGCGGACGCTTTACCACCTAAATCCCGCTTGGTTATTCCACAGGAGTCAGAATGGAAAGCATACTACGTCAATCGGTGCGTAGCTTGTTCTCCACAGTCGTTTCTCTCCGCACTAATAGGCTTTTCTCAATTCAAACTTGAATGGGGTTAGATTCGTGGACCGTGACATGTTTATGAGGTATCAATACGGAATGTCTGTTGGCCACGTCTACATGCATTCTCTGTTTCCTCTCCCGTTATTACCCTCAATTCCTCCAGACTTTGACTACTGCCTTCAAGATCCGCCACCTCCAGCTGCCCAAGGATCAGAACAAGCTCAAGCGTCTGGATCCAACGTCACTCCTACCTCCGAGTCTGGATCCAACGTCACTCCTACCTCCGAGTTCACGCGCACCCGCCTCCTGGACCCCCTCCTCATGGATCAGGCCATGATGATAGATGGCGACTGCAACGAGCTGGACCAGGCGGACGCGTACGAGCATGCTGGTCACGAAATGAGGCATGATGATGACCCCAATGAGATGGACCAGGCGGATGACTTTTTGGACGATATGAATGATAGGGAGATAATTTTGCACGAGGAAATGTATGGCGAGATATAGAATGGTCGTAACTACCTAGTATTTGTACCGACATTGAATGACCTCGCTTTTCTAAACAAGGAATTAGGACACTGGGGACTGGGATGAAACGAGCTCAGCGGTTGCTCCTCACCCATTAGCGTACATTGGTGTTCTCAACAAGTGGGATTATTTCCCCAATTTACCTCGCCAACTTTGACGACAGCGACGGGCAATGTTAAATGCGAGGATCAGACGCTGGAGAGTTCTCTATCCCTGGAGGAATATATTCTTCTACACGAATTTGATTGTTGGCGGATCCCAATGATTCTCGATTGCCTCACTGTACCAGCTGCATCTTTCTGACATACCGAAGGTAACACCTTACAATCACTGGCAGCGTCTGATCGTCAATTGGAAACCCCGATCAGTCTGGTATTATCCGATCAGACGTATCTGGGCATATCAGCGGTCCCACAAACCGGTGATGTCGTTGTAATGTCGTCTCCGAAAGACAAGGCTTTGCACATTCAAATGAAATTTCGAAATAAGCACACTATCTAACTACAAATACTGAAACAAGAGGTCCTCTAGACTGGTACACGCATAAACATTTATTTTTAGTAGGAAATCGAATCCGGAGAGAGAGGGAGAGACAAAAACCAATGAACGTACGTGAAGACATTAGATAAAAATGGGATTTAAAGGGATCGTCAGTATTGTAGACGGAGCGAGTGCGTGAAAGAGTGAAAGAGTGTGAGTGGTAGCGTAAATATCCTCCAATGAGATAAGAAAAGAAAAGAAAAGTGCAAGTAGGCGAACACTGCTAAGCTGTAGCAGAGAAAGGGAAGAGTCAACGGATGCAAAGCACTAGCAATACATAGATACATATGGAAAAAGGCGACGAAAAGGAAAGTTATTTAAAAGGTTAAGCACTATCAAGCCTGTACACCAGTCGCATTCATGGGCATCACAAACTTCACAGCTTGGTAAAGCACATGCCATCCGTTGTGGAGAGCCCAAATAGTCGAAACTAAACAAGGGTCAGAATCGGTCACCGTCAGATGAAGAACATGAACTTACATAGCAGAATAGGCAACCAGAACCGTAGCAACATTCTGTCGTCTAAAGAAAGGTCATCAGCATACGAACGTCAAAGTATTGAGGAGACGACATACCTTTCTTCTGGTTCTTTTGCTTTTGCTTAGCCACAGGCTGGTAAGCAAACGCATCCACCTCCTGTGCAGGAACAGAAGCATGATTATCATATCCCACAGGTCTGATCTCAGCAGCAACGACGGAGGCACGCCTTGATGTCAACGAGTCCTTCGACGGCTCATCGAGGGAGACCGCAGACGTCGATGCCACTGAAGTCTGTTCACCGTCCACGGGTTTAGCTGTATACACAGGCGGAGGCAGTTCTTCGACCCCCTGTTGTTGTTGCCGTGCCGTTGTCGCAACAGCAAGAGCGACCCACTTCTCCCAAGTAGTCCTCCATTCCTGCGCTGCCCGCATCGCAGTCGTACCGAGTCTTTGATTGGGCTCTTCCGCAGCATCTTGCTTGTCCCCAGAGGAATTCTCCCCGCCGAGGAATGAAGGCCACATCGGCATCATAGGCACGTATACTGGGAACACCATCGGCAATTGTGGCAGGGCACCCCATGGAACCATTCCAGGGAGACCGGGAAGCTGAGGTGCAGGAAGTTGAGCGAGTGTCCGCTGGATCATCTTCTCCACAAAGGACGCAGTCTGCTTCTCATCCATAACTCCCTTCTCCTCTCCTCCGTTGGCCTCCTTTGCTTTATTGAGCTCAGGCTCTTGAGCGGCATCCAAAATACTCGCGACTGGTGGGACAGGCGGAGGCGAGGCAGCTCTTGAGACGTTCACGGATGGCCTTGGTGTTGCCCTTCTAGATGCCGGCTGATTCCTTCGAAGTACCCGCCTCCTCAGAGCAATCATCTGCAATTCCTCCGCAGCATCTTCCTCCCCATCACCCCAACCAGCCTCTTCATCCTCAGAATCGGACGACTCGCTATCTGACAACCGTGTCGGGATAATGTCATCATAAAACCCTGTTGGCGCCACCTCTTGCGCAGTTTTGCCAAGGGAGTTGACAATTTCGCGGTCCGCTCCGGCTTCAAGGAGGAGTTTGGCACATTCGGCAGATTGGACCAGACCAGCAAAGTGGAGAGCGGTGTATCCATTGCGATCTCGAGCGTCGATATCAGTCCCATGTTCGATGAGGAAGTGAACAAGGGTTGGGAATCCAAGGAAGGCGGCAAGGTGAAGCAGAGTCTGTCCGAGGGGCGAGGGGTACGAGATGGCTTGCGAAATGGGAATGGATGTTGGCGCTTCATCACTATGAGGAGTGTCGACTATTGAGAGGAGGTCGACAATTCGTCTTTCAAGACCCGGGCTCTCGCTGGAAGGAAGCAGAAGAGAGCGAAGGTCTCTTGTTGAAGGTAGGGGAGACGATGCCAATTGCATCATGTTACTGTTGTCACCCTGAGAGCCAGAATTGTCCGACCCAGCGGTGCCAACGATTCTCATTGCTACATTCTTTGCATCTTCAATCTTGCCTGTCATCTTCAAACCGACAACTTGCAAAGCGAGTTCCATCCTATCGGAAAGGGGTTGGTTAATGTTTTGTTTACAGAGAAAATGAAACGACTCACAGTGCTCGGTCAGATTCATCCAGGTAGGTGAACAGTGACGCAGGAGATGACAATGGGTCTTCTACCTTGGGGAATCCCTCGAACCATACCGCGACTACTCCAGGCACAGCTCTTGGAGGCAAGACACAAACAAGGGTATTCTCGCTCCATCTTTGAGTAGAACTTGCCGCTACGTCCCCAAATATGCAATTCAGTTGAATCGAGGGATGGAAATTCGCGCCAAGAACAGTAACCTCAATGCCACCGTGCACTGGGCCCGTGTTGGGTATCAACCGGTGAATCGTGGGTAGCTGTAACTGAAGAGATTGGGGCTGTTGCGGGGTGGTGTCAAAGAGCATGTACGGCATTGAATGAGTTTGTGGGGGGATCGACATTGATACGTTCATGGGGACTGGCACTTGCGCCCTGGTTTCCGGCTGGGCATGCTGAGATATACCCAATACGTCCGGGGATTGGGGAATCGGAGACTGCATTTCTGGGAGAAGATGTTCCGATGTATGGTCTAGGGGAGTCGCCAGGATATCGGGAGACGAACTTCCTGAGCTCTGGGTAGAGTGTTGAAGAGGGGGTGGTTGTGTGTATGTCGTTACGTCCTGCGGAAGGTAGCTTTGACTGCCATGAGTCACTGAAGGAGTAGGTGATCTTGTTGGGAGGGACGAGTTTGAGATAGAGGGTGACGGAAGGCTGGCCACGCTGCCTTCTCGAGACTCCTTCTTGGGTTTGTTGCTGGAGTCGTATGGTTTATGGCGCGGTCTTGCAGATGTCAGAGGTTCTTTCTTACGCCTGGAAGGAGCGCGAGCCTCGATGGGTGGGATCGGTTGTGAGTGGATAGTTCCCCAATCCGGACCAGGTAAACCCGTAAAGGAAGCGACCAGATCGGCGTTTCTGGTAGAACCTGTCGTCTTATGGTCGTCCGTAATCATGATAGGTTTCGTCATCCCAGAGCCAATGAGTCGTCCAGTGTGGTCCATCATGGTGAAGTGGACATTAAAGCCAACCTTTTCCCGGTGATGGCGGCAGTAACAAGTGATGCGAAGAGGAAGAACCACGGATCCAGTCGAAAAATCCAAGACTTCAGCACAGTTAAACTGGATGATGTTGGTAGTGTCTTCGTGCTGTTTTCGGCCTGGCTTGCTTCCTTTGCTTTCACCAGACTCAGAATCTGAGCGAGCTGGCCGAACGCGAGCTGCAAGCTTTTTGGCTACTCGTTTAGCCTACATCAAGCATCGTTAGTGGAAAATGAATCCGAATATGAGCAGAGATTTCGCTTACCTCTCGCGCTTGGCAGCTGGAGCAACTGAGCACACGATTGTGAGGAGGCGATGCGCATGTCACGCTCACTGCGAGCTGCAGCACGTCCTCGTCATCGGGGTCTACAGGGAGATGAGAAAAAGGCGAACGGTGAGCCGAAAGCACCTACCTATCTTCCCTTGCTTTCGTGTTCGCTTCTTTGTCGCTGTGCCATGAGGCAACTTCAGCCACTTCCAAGTTCCTACTCTGTCGTATCTGTGCGGGTCCGTCGACGAGCTGGGGTCGGCGAGATCAAGCGTTACTCTAATTTGAGTCTCAACACGGGATTTAGTGCCCCCTTCAGGAATGCTTGGAAACATGATGGGGAGACTATCCGGGGCTCGGTCAACATACAACCGAAGGGCTGTGACTGAACACATACTTGTAGCAGGAATCTTTTGACAGATATACCACTCTTTGATTCAATGTCGAGGGATCATGCTTCCGGGGCAGCGACGCAGGTGGGGGAATAGGCTTGGTGACTGAGATAGGGCCATGAGAGGTGTTGGGTCGAAAATCTTGGAGCAATGGCGATTGACTGGAGTGGGTCGAGGCAGCCTCTCTGCTCTGTGCGTGAGGCGAAGGGATTCTACTAGATGACGCAAAACTCGGTGAGGGAGAACTGCGGTCGAAAAATGTGTGAGTGAAGAGGGTACACGAGGCAGGGGGGCACTCACTCCTCGTACGCATCCTGCTCTATTAACTCATCCAACCGGAGCATCATATTATCTTCTGTCTTGTGAGGCGTGTGATATGAGGAGGCTGGAGGCGCCCAGGGCATCTGCCCCGCCTTTGCGTACATGGAGAGGTACCACGAGGAGGCAGAATCGAAGTCGGTGTGGATCGCGACTGGGTCTTGGGAGTCCGAGGCCTCTGGGGTCAATGGTGACGGCGAGCGCGAGTCTGATGGCGCGGTCGACGACGAGGACATTGGGCAAGAGAGGAGAAGAGATGGCCGACGAGACTCCCAACGCAATTGGAGGCAGGGAGGACGTTTTGATCCCACGCTTGGCCTTCTTCGGGCGAGGACCCCGATTCCCTTTTCTGGCATCCACCATGGCACTCCTCGAGGTCCGGGTCACCGGCACGCGAGTAGTAACTCCGCTTTGGCTCCGCTGTGATCTGAGTATCTTCAAGCCGTCATGCCTCAACGAGCTCGGGCTTTCGAGGAAGTCAACACGAACCTCAGCCCCACAACGTCCCTAGAAGGACATTTACCTTGGACTGTTTCCTGTACCTGAGGAATTGAGATACTTGGCAGCTCCTATCAGCATCCGGCTGTGATGGCAAGAACCCCTTGGAGGTAAGGTCAGTCTTGGAAAGGCCACGTTTATTTCAATTAGGAGACCGGTCGACATGCAGGTGACGACCAGGAAGCCCAACTAATGGCATAGAAATTATAGGTTGCTGGAAGAATCTTGCCACAACGCCGGGAATAAGAACCTGTGCCGCCCATAATAATTTGAACCCTTAACATGAGCTCATGCCACAGGACAGACTCGGGGTGTGCCCTCGATCTACTCTGCGCCAACTTTCAGTGCTTTATATGAATTTCTTTTGCGCTATAAAAGGACAAAAGCTATCCCACCAGACTGTTGACCGTATACACGGGTGCGTAATGAATGGATCAAGGGCTGTGGTACTAGGATGCCTCTTTTCCGAGCCCGGGCCACGCCCACTAATGCATATCAGGCTTCTCGCAAGCTTCTCGGGTCGTCGATCGTCGATTAATTCAATCTCACTGATGTGGTGTGTTCCATGTGTACTCTAGGGTTTTGATTTTGCCCATCCCTGGTCAGTCACAGTCCTCCGTGACATATGAACTACCGTGTCAGCACCCATTCTCCTGGGGTGTGTATAGCATGTGAGTAGTAGGTTGAAGCGGGCACAGTTGGAATACAAAAGATCCCTTACTTCTGGTAAGGCGCGCCACACTCAGAGTGACTTGCAATATGGTTTTGTCGACGACTAACCAAGATCAGAGTGCCCTGGTTGCTGAGGGTTCAGTCTTGGCACAAGTTAAATACATGAAGACCTCGCGTAGATTCATTCACGAGTATTTGGGGTACAGCACCAACATGCAAGTTAAATGAAGCCTTCGGAGGCTGCGTGCATTTTTAGAGTACGAGTAGGCGCCCGCCTCAGGCCCCTATTTGTTTGCAACGACGCGCCCACATGGTCACACAAACGCACACAGCTCTATATAAAAGGCGGATACACCTTGCCTTCGACAGCCATCATCCACTACTGTAAAGCGAAAACAACCGCACGAGGAGAACCTCATAATGGGCCTTCTTGAGGATGGCCTCAAGGAGGATGAGCTCTCTATGGGCCTGAGCAACCCAGGCATCATGGCTCCACCTCCACGCACAGAGTAAGTCCTCGACTTGTAAAATACGGAATACGTGTTTACCATGCTCGAAGGACTTCACTATGGCCAGAGAACTGCAGGAAAGAAGGATGCAAATGCGGAGGGCATATGCTTCCTGACCATCCGGAGTTCCAGACCGAGGATATTACTACTGACATTGTCACCTCTACGATCAAGAGTGACGGGACGATAGAGACTTTCTCAAGACCAAGGGGAATTTCTCATGTGTACACTAAAGACGCAACTGTAGACCCAGGGGCGAAGGAACCTAAGCCGACCGAAGTTCGTCGTATACCGCCGGGGCATATACCTATTGCCAGTCTACTGGGCGGAGAACTTGTGAGCCGTACTAAAACTCTTAGAGGGCCTTGTTCAGACGTATAATTAATCTAGGATCATAACTTCATGCTTCCGCAACCTCCTCCACCAGTGCCATCTCAGGCGGCATTGTCTTCTTCAGCAGCGGCTTCAACGCTGCCGACTCCCCCTCCCTCTACTACTTCCACGGAAGGGAATTTCCTTCATTCGCCAAGTCCTTCATTTCTAGGAACCAATGAATCTCTATCGTCAACCATCAACGGCCTCGACTTTGGACACCACGATATTTATAAGGAGCCGACCCCCGCACCAGACTACATGGATATTGACCGAGGGGATCATGCTCCGCCAGTACCCGAGAGCTCGTCAGCTAGCCTGTCGAGGCCTTCACCTCCAGCTACTTTGGAGTCATCTCGAAGGCATCTCGCCGTAGACCCTAAGATGGCTCACCCTTCTCCCCTGCCCTTCGGGGAGTCAGTCGGGACTGTCCTGCCACCAAGGCAGCCCTCACCGGCCCGAACTCTCATGGACGTGGATCAGGCAGCTGTTCCCTCGACCTCGTCTTTGACGCCACCTACTTTCATCCCTTCTCACCGTCCGAAAGATATAGGAAGAGTCCTCCACTTTGGCCCTGGCCCTTCTAAGTTTTTGAGCCAAGTCCCAGCGGCCCCAAACCGACAGCCTAGTCCAGTCCCCATGGAGGTCGATCCAATACATGGTGCCACTTTCCCACCGAACTCTCCATCCATTAATAGACCTGCTGTAGCCGGAGCGGAACCCTATTCTACAAGTGTGACATCAAGCTCGTCCGGGTTTATGAACTACCCTGCGAGGACACGGTCATTCAATACCACCTTCTCTGTAGCTCATGTCCGTACCGACCACCGCTCCGAACAACCTCAGCCCGGCCAACTCACTTCAACACCCGGTGCCTCGACCTCCAAGGCCCATCTGAAATTTCCTCCATCCCGGCTCGACTCTGTTGGTTACACGTCTGCCTCAGACAATCAAGAACCCGCCAACCGGAGTGTTCCCCCTGCAAGCATCGCTAATATTATCGATGCTACTCGACAGACCGATGGAATTCCGGTACCACCTTCTCGAGTTCACCCAATGCCAAGGCCCCAGCTCACCCTCTCACAAACTTCCAGTTCCTCGTCATATCCTCTACCTTCCACCTCTCCTTTGCTTAAATCTCCTTTCGCACCATCCAAAGCCCAGCAGCCATCTACCAAAGCCAACGTCCGGCCCGGACGGGTGATTCCTGGAATCGTCCTGACCACTTCAGAGGTCGAACAGCAGGGGGAACCCGCCCCAGACAGCCCATCATACAGCCCGAGATCACCAAAGGGGAAAGGTCGACCTACGCAGGAAGACAACCCCGAACCAGATCAAGTCGCAAGCCCAAGCTCTAGCTCATCCCGAATCGTCAGAATAGCTGACGAAAGCGAAAGCCAGCCTACTTCTCCAGTGAGCCCCATTGACTCGGGGTCTTCTGGAAAGACTCTGAAAGGCGTTCGCAAGTTCGCATGCCAGATACCTGGCTGCGGGAAGACATTCACTCGAAAGAACGATGTTACGAGGCATATGAAGTCGGCTGCAGCCCATCGAGACTTTACGAGCGAAGATGTCAATTCCGAGGCTCGTTGTGCTAAATGCAACCGGATTCTCTCTCGGTTTGATTCTGCAAAGCGCCATGAGGGGTCGAGCGCTTGCGGGAAGCGGGTGTTGCCTTCGGAGTTGAAGACAAAGGTTGCCAAGACGAAGAAGAAGGGAAAGCGCACTGAGCAACCTGAGGATGGTGGTGAATGAGCGATGAACGATGTAATATATGTATAATATGTATGATATTCTGTGCTCATAGTAAACAATTTCAACAGATAACTGCGAGAAAGGAGATTGATTTGCAGCTGGTTCCATAATGGCGGGTGCGAGTACAACAATGAAGGTAAAATGACGTGGCAAAGCGAGAAAGCGAGAGAACATAGGAGTTCCCAGAATGCAGAAGACAAAGCAAGGAAGGAAAAAGAAAGTCCATTTCTGAACTTTCAATCTTCAAGGAGATGTCTATATACAGCGAACCTTTTAGCAAATAGTTGGAAAGGAGGCAAATCACTATGACGTACTTTCCCAAGACCTTGTTCATTGTGAACATGTCTATTTTCTCCACTCCAAAGACTGCTTTCAACTTGGTATCGCACATAATTTCGCGCTTGTTGCCAGGATTCTGCAACTCATTTTCCTTGATGTACACCCAGAGCTGCTTGACGACTTGAGGTCTGGAAAGTTTTGGAGCTGAGACAACGTCCGCGAGAGCTTCACTGTAGACATCAAACACGTCAGTTAGGATGCAATTGAACTTAGATGCTAATGCCTATACCTCAACGTGAATTCTTTTCCAAATCCTCCCCTCGCGCCACCACCACTGGCGCTTGCCTTCTTCCTTGGTTTCCTCTCACCGTCGTCGCCACTCTCCCCATCCGAGTATACAGTTTCCGAGCTCTTCTTTGATCTACCACTCTTCGCAGGACGTGCCTTGGTGCTGCTCTTCCCACCGGTTCTTGTCGGACGACTGTTGATTTCATTAGACAGTTTCCTAGCAAGCTCCTCATCGCTAATCTTCTGTCCATTCTTGGAGGCCGACTTTTTGGACTTCTTTGCCGGTGGACGCGCCGGCCTGTCTTCTTCGTCATCCTCCTCCTCGTCATCATCGTGGCCGTTGCGAGCGTGTTCGTCTCGATGCCGTTTCCGGGAGGTGCTGGACCCTTCCCGGTCTGAAGAGTCGACGTCACCATTGGCAGCAGCGTTCTCCGCGCTGACTTGCTCGAACACTCGGGATATGATGGAATCAATCTTGTCCTTGTGTTCTTTCAGGAATTCGGGCGTCAAGGATGGGTCGACGTCAAGTAGTTGCTTTCGAACGCGCTTCGCACTAATTGTTGCCAAGTCGGTGCCAGGTGCCCGGAGAATTTGGCCAACTTTTGGCTCAAGATAATCGAGGTTGCCGGCCATGAGGAATCAGAGGGGAAAGACTCCTATTGATACAGAATAACTTAAAGAAACAGAGTGAATAAAGAATGGAAAGGGATAGATGAAGCAGGGATTGAGCACTGAGCACAGAGCAGAGTTGGAGTTGGTCGCGGCGAAGTGCAAAGTCCGTCAGACCCACCCAAGGAGCATTCCCACGAAGCTCCATGTGACTTGAACACTGCCACTCGAGACCGAATGTCGATCCTCTCGTAACCCAGGTCGTCTATTAGGTGTGTAAACGATACAAGTTATACATTATCTGAGAATAGCCCAATCTTCCCTAGCAGGATCCCCGGGGGGAGGGAAGACCCCGTTCGGGTTCCCCTGATCCTGCTCCTGGTTCTCGTTCGGCTGCCGTTCTCTCTGATCTCTCCTCATTCGCTCAACAATACGAGTCCGAATGTAAAGAAGAATGGAGATCGTCAAACAGAGAAGGACCAACAGCATCGTCTCCCCAAACTCATCAACATCGTCCTCCCGAATCCCGCCCTGTAGGGCACCTTCGAAGTAGTCCTCGGGTCCGAAGTCACTATCTCGGTCTCGTTCCGCGTCTCGCCTTTCCCGGGCCCACTGCAGGTAAGCTCAGAGGTTAGACTAAAACCTAAACCGAAAGGGTATCACAACGCACCTGAATTGGATCTTCTTCACCTTGGGGGACAGAAGGCCCCTGTTTGTTCCTTCGTCGATGGAACTCGTCCCTGGCACGCCCAAAGTACCACGGGCCGTCTTCCTCTTCCTCCTGGTGCCTGACCCTCTCTGGCTTGGTTTCTCCGTTGGTTTCTTCCGTTTTCTTTCCATCAATCTCTTTTCTATTGTCTGATGGTCCTGTAGAATTATGGGTCAGTATCTTCATATAATGTTGAAGATATCTCCAGCTTACCTTTATCCGCGTCGCCAGAACCCCAAAGACTCAGGCCTCCCGAACCTCCCATGATTGTATGCCAGATGCTTTTCAGATAGAGTTGGCCCAACGAAAGCATAACAGGGAGATACGCCTCGGAATTGGTCTCGAGAGCAAGGTCATAATGCCGTTTAGCGAGATGGAAATCCTGAAGAATGCAGCCCATCAGTACCTCAGAAGGATAGTTGTGAGCAGAACACAAAGCATACCTGAGGAACTCCGATACCATTCTCATACATCCAACCAAGGTTCCACATTGCAAGAGCGCTGACTTGAGTGTGTGCCGCTGATTGATAGTACCGAGCTGCTTTCTCCAGTCGAGAAGCCTCGGTTTCATCCGCAGAGACACCCAGCCCATGGTAATAGTAGTCTCCAACCTTGACCAGAGCATCGATATTCCGCTGACCGGCAGCCCGAATCCACTGAGTAAGCGCAAGGCTAGCGGTGTCATTCGAAGGTGTCATAGGCGAGAAACGAGTAAGGCGAAGTATACTCTTATCTGTAAAGGCAATTAGTAAAATAGAACACACCAAAAGCGCCTGGAAGGAAAAAGTCACCTTGATCAAGTATATATCCAAGATTATTCTGAGCCACTTCAAAGCCCCGTTCAGCTGCGATCGCCCATTTGAGCATGGCAACGTCCTTGTCTTGAGCGGTCTGCGACATCCAGGCAATCTCTGCATCTCTCAAAAGGTCATCGTCCCATACTCCACGCTCGGCAACCAGTTTGTAGAACGAAACAGCCATGGAACAGGATCCTGCCACAACATGTTGCGGAAGGGCCACGTTTTGCGCTTGAGAAGCATGGATTTCGGCCAGGTAGTAGTAAGCCTCGAATGGCGACCCATTTCGTACCGCGTGCTCAAAGTAAGTCGTGGCCAAGGGGATGTCACCGCGGTCTGGACACATATCATTTAGGATTTGAATCGGTACAAGATAGCGGAAGGAAGAACTCACAATAATAGTGCTTTCCCAAGTTGACCTGAGCCTCGGCCAAATCCTGACCAGCCGCAGTATCAAAGTACTTGAGAGCCTGCTTCAAATCAGGTCGCGACCCAGGAATAAGACCATCACGATAGATAATCCCAAGACCATTCTGACACTCTCGATCACCGTGGTCCGCCCCTCTTTCAAACCACGCTTTCGCAATGACAGGGTCAGCTTTAACGCCTTCGCCCCGGAGATACATGCGGCCGAGGTACGCAGCACTGGCTGCAGCATAACCCACGGGTTTGTTCTCGGTTTCCTTGGTTGACATCTGTAAAGGTGGGTCGTGGGGCCATACTTGGCGAGTGATGGTAGTGAAATAGTGTCGCGCTAGTTTGAAGTTACGAGGAATAGCTCCAACGCCTTCCGACCCAGAAGCAATCCCCCCAGCTGAAGCGTAGATGCTTCCCTGGTAGAATATCTTTCCGAGCCTATAGGCAAAGTCAATTTCTCCACGATCGGCGTTGAACTGGAATCATTGGCAAGTTAGAAACACTGGGAAAAGAGAACAGGGTGACGACGAACCAGATAGTACTCCAGAACATCTTCCCATGTTTCTCCGGCAGCACGCGCGACTCCCGCCTTTATGGCAGGACGATGAGCACCAATTCCAGTAGACGCGACGCTTGCACCAGGTCCGTAGATACCACCAACAAGGTCAGACAGACGAGTTGAGGTTTGAGGAAGTGTTCGGCCACCAGGAGGGCCAGTCATGAATTTCGCCATAGCTTAAAAAAGGCAGTTAATACCGGGGCGTGTAGAGAGAGAGAGAACCGAAAGGCTTACATTGTTCCGCTGCACTTCCATACCACGTCAAGGCTCGGTCACAGCTCTCTCTCGAGCCAATCCCGCTCCAATAACGATACCCAAGTGCTAGCTGCGCTCCTCGATCAGCGCCATTAGCAGCAAACGAATAATACAGCTGCGCTTTCCCCTGGTCCGCCGGGACAATATTACCGTAACCGGATGCGTAGAAGAACGCGATGTACGATTGGGACGTTGCGTTGCCCGTCTCAGCAGCGTGCTTCACAAAAGACTCATACGCGCGGCGAGGGTTAAACCCAAAGTGCTGGTTCGGAGGGAACTGTAGGAATTGACATGAGCGAATTGTAAAGCACACGAGCGGTCAGCAGACGGACGCACCAACGACAAAACGCCAATGGTGTATAGCGCATCCTGGAACCCCAGTTCAGCCGAGTGCTGTAGCAGGTCCATGACCTTGATAGACTTGGTTCTAAGGTCCTCATCTTTCTTCTTGTTCCCCAACCCAAGACCCTCTTTCGAGAGGCTGGACGAGATTCGACTGGTAGCCATATGATGCAACTTGAGGATAATTCGGATGGCACTTCCTATGGGTCCCTGCCCTTGGATATTGGGAAGAAACGACGTAAAGATGGATTTGGTGTTGTCATTGGTAGTTGCTAACAAGGCGTCGAAGACATGTTGAGACGGATGTGGTTTCAAGGCGGAGAGTGTTGTGAGGGCTTGAGCGTACGCGCGAGTCGCTGCGGGGACCGTTCTTAGCACGATATCCTAAGAGAGATTGGAAGCAAAGAGAGGGCGAACCTTCTGTTGCTTGGTCAAGCTCTTGCTGAGACCGCGAACTCGCCTGTGATAGAATGGGTCAGCCAGGACAACGCCTACGGGCGATCGCGTACCTCAGGTGGGCTGGTCGTTGCAAGCGAGGTCGTCTCTGTGCTCGCCGAAGATACTGGCTTAGGAGGGGTGAAGGAGGTCTACAGAGCCATGAGAAGAGGTCCCTCGAGAGGAGTGCTTCATACGTACATGCACCTCGTGAGGCTGGTCGTTGGTTCCGGTCGATGTGGGCTGGTTCGTGGCTGCAACTCCGGACACGACGGCCAGCGCGACAACGCCGAAGGAAAGCCATGTTGCCTTCCGCTGGCAATGACCCTTCTTTGCTTTGACCATGGGGTGGTGAGTGGTATCTGAGTCTAGAGCCTAGAAAGAAATCATGAAGACGGGCATCACTCCAGGCAGGTAATTCCGGATGGCGCTGCAAGCGACACGAGCTGGACACGTCAGGGTCACACGCCGGCCTTGGAATGATGATCTCATTTCGACTAGGAATTTAGATAGAAACCAGAGGAAATGAAACCATAAATCTAAGGCTACGGAGAGTACAGTGGGTATAGAGCTAACGAAACGAGGCAAGAGCAAGTCGATGCGTATTGCAATTGTAACACAACAAGACCCTGCTGAAAAGTACAACCAAAACATAAGAAAGCTGCTCGATTCGCTCGCGAACCCGCAGTGAGAGGAAAAATTAAACGTTATTATAGCTTCCGCCATATCCCATTGCAGCTCCTGATTCAGCAAGCTTCCGCTGGCGGAATTTCTGTCGCAAAAAGACAGTTAGTTACGTGACATGACAATCAGAATCAGAAACGACGTACCTTCCTGTACTTCGTCCTCTCGTAGGTGACCAACCCGACAACAATGAGGGCAATGACGGAGATACCAGCGAATACACCGAGACCAATGGGCAGAACGGAGAGCTTCTGACCCGGGAGGGCGAACTCCGTCGACGTAGGTGAGACCTGCTCAACAGCTGTGCCGGTAGAGTCCGTCGTGGTCGATGGAGGAACGCTGGCGTTGTCTGCAGCAGGGGTAGATTGCTGATCTGCCGATGTCGTGGTAGGTGTGGCGGCGGGGGAGGTTGTGGCCGCCTCAGAAGAGGATGGGTCCGGGGATCTGCTTCCGGTATCGGTCGCTGTACCTGTCGCAGTGGATGTAGGAGCAGATGCGCTCGACGAGGTAACAGTTGGGGTTGCAGAAACGGACGAAGTACTGAGGATGAGAGTGGCTGGGGCAGCCGTGGAAGAGGACGCCGAGCTCGTCGCTGATGGTGATGCAGTTTCAGAACTTGCTGAGGACGAAGATGTGCTTGCGGTGGCCGTTGCAGACGAGGTAGAGAGGACGATGGTCGAAGGCGATGCGGTGCCGGTACTCGCGGACGAGCTCACGGTGGCAGAGCTGGATGCGGTGCCAGTCGCAGTCGAACTGGTTGAGGTCGCAGTTTCGCTTGCTGAAGTGGAGGTCAACGTGAGCGTTGCGGAGCTGCTCGACGCAGTGGCTGTTGCAGTACCGCTGGCCGAGGTGCTCGAGGCCGTCGTGGTAACCGAGCTGCTAGTGGTTGTTGCAGTTCCGGTCGCTGTGGCAGATGAGGAGCTGGACGTTTGAGTGGTTGCGGTCGAGCTCGTTGTCCCTGTCTCGCCTATTGGCTGCACCGTAACCGTACACTTCGTGACCTTTTCGAACACATCTTCACCAGCTGCATTCTTCTTGGGCGTCAGGGTGATTTCGCAAGTCTCCGTTACTCGACCGGCAGCACTTTAAGAAGCGATTAGGAAAACTGGGCGTAGACGCTCGATCGGTTGGACTCACGTATCCGTCGTCGTGGTCGTTGTGACTGAGGTGGGTCCTGACTGACGAGCTTGAAGCGGAAGGGCATTGACTTGAGCTGAAAGAAGGAGGAAAAAGGAGAGGAAGACCAAGAACGTGGATTGGGATGGCATGTTGAATGTGCGCAGAATACTTGACAAAATTCCGGTCCTGCCGAATGAACGTCCCAGCGTTCAAGGTGAATTTCAAAGATTGGAAGAGCCCACGGGCAAAAAGAAAGAGAAAGATGAAGGTCAAGACGAAGGATGGAGCGTTGCCAGCCAGCGCCCATTAGAGCCAAGGCGTAACCACACAGCCTAAGTTCAAGCTCCGCCAAAACAATCAAGGTCCAGATTTTCTACTCTACAACATAGAACATCAATACGCATCTGAGAATTATTGCAGCCCCGTTTCGACGGCCTTGTACGCCTTCCCCTCCCTGGTCTTCCACCGGCCCCCGCTCACACTCCATAGATACCCCAGCCGGCCGAGCACTTCGCTCGTCAATACCGTGCCCCACCGTTCATAGCCTAGGGACAGCACCATGTTCACCACCGCAGCCACAAGCAGGGTCCACCTCGCGGATGTCGGCAGGTCCACCAGGGTCAGCAAGTTCGCAACTGCCTTGGACGGACTTAGCAGCAACCACACATTGATCAGCACCAATGCCAACATAGAGGCCATTAACCACCCTTAACAATTCACATCAACAATCAAACGCTTCTGCCGGCAATATAGGCAAATTACCCACCATTTGTCCACATAGGCTTCCGATAAGGCGGCCCGATACTGAAAACAGCAGCCACCAAAATGTACTGGAAGCACGATATCAAGAACACCGCAGTGTTCTCATCGTTCGTCGACTCCAGCTTGTCCCCATCTTCAGGCGTATGCTTTGGGGGAGGCGTGTACCTTGTACCCCGAGATTAAAGCTTCTTTCAAGGTCACATAGATACCGTCACTCACCATGGTTGCCTCCGTACCCAGAGGTAGGCCCAGACCTGGACTCCAGCAGTAATCAACACCTGGCCGATAATACTCGCCAAAACCTTTCTCGACACCAGGTTGGCGGTTGGACGTTTGTGATAAATCCGGGGGTATGGTAACGTTCTAGCCACTATTGGATAAACGGGTTCGTAAGACCGTGCTTAATAGGGGTAGTCGAGCAACTCACTGGTGACAGCGACCGGGATAATGATGAATAGATCAATGTATAGGAACTATGTGAAGAACAAAAAAAAAGTCAGTCTGTCGCCGATAAACTTTATCAATGCCCGTTACAGACCTGGAAGTCGCCTAGCGATGACGCAAAGTAGTACAAAAGCGTCACAGAAGTGAATTGAATGAGAGAATACAACGCCCTGCGAACAATTAGCCACAACTCAATATCGAACAACGCCGCAACTCACATATACTTGAAACAGCTGAAACTGGTCACAAGGGCGGCTCGGCCTTCTTTTATGACTTCAAGAACACAGCCAACATCCGGAGTAGTGGAAGTAAACGGAGCTGCAACGCTAGCTTCCGCTTCCGAGAGTGAGATTCCAACGTCGGCAGCCTTCAAAGCGGCGCAATCGTTTGCTCCGTCGCCACACATGAGAACGTTATACCCGAGGGCTTGCAACCGTTCCACCACCTCGTTCTTCTCATCCGGGGACATCCGAGCAAATATCTGCGTCTTCACCAACATCTGTGACACCCTGTTAACCACTGATGCGTTTCTCGGCAAGGATACCAACGACTTACACGCTGCACAGTTTCTAATGGTGCGTAGTTAAGCATCCAACGGAAGGCATCGCCAGTTATCACCAATGAGTAATCCTGGTAGGCAATATCGTCCTCGTCAACGGTATGATGTCGCGGTGGTTGGAGAGGTTTCAAACTATAGTCGTCAAGTTGCCAAAGCGGATCATCCATGCAATTCCACTGAAGTTTCGACATCGGAGTGGAAGCATTGCCTAATTAACAGGGTGTTCAGTATGAAAAAAAAGTATCAGAAACACAACATCAAGAGTGAGCAACATACCATGACTAAAAGTCGGGAAAAAGACGTGGGCTCCTTGACTAATGAGACTACATTCCCTGGCAACACTAACCGCTGTCATGGGGTTGTCGCCAGTGATCATTCTGCAGGCAAGATGGGCAGTTCGAAGTGCTTGGATGGCAGGAGCAGTTCCGGGTTTTAGCCTATTCTCAAAGATAATGAGACCGAGGAAACGGAGACCTGACTCTGCTTGCTCCCTGGTAAACGGACGAATGTAAGCAAGTAGGCAACTAGAATAAAAGAATTCACTTACCGCTTCATTTTTTGAGCCTTAAGCCACGAGAGGTTCTCGATGCTCTTTCCCGCAATGGCGATAACTCGATACCCTCGCTTGGTGTAGTACGACAACAGATCGTCATAGTCTTGTGGCACTGTAGAAGGCATGAGATTGCGGACAGAGTTCGGTAGAAGCAACCTTACAAGACTCGGGGTCACAAATATCCGTCATGACTTCCGGAGCTCCCTTGACATAGACTTCCATGCTGGTGCCTTTGAGCCGCTTGACAATCACACTCATCCGACGAAGAGACGATACGAATTCGAAGGTTCGAATGACACCCAATTCCAAGAAGTATGCACGCTGTTAAATCATCATTAGAACGAGAAGTGCATTCAGTAGAATAAGTCTGACCTTAGCTGAGCCTTTCAGAGCATCCTCCAAACGGAACGCAGCACCACCAGGCGGCCTCACAACAACCTGAACAAGTTGCGCCTGCTCTACCACAGCTCCCTTCGCCTTGATATTGCCTATCCCCGCCCGAGCCTCTTCCAGCGTCCACTTGGTAAATTCAAACATCTTGACATCGAGAGGATCCCCAATAAGCTCCCCTTCAACCTTCTTGAGCGAATGGCAAGTTGCCAAAGCATGAAGGAACGTCGCCTTTTGGTTCCCCATCGGAAGGTCATAAATGTCATCCATCAGCTCCGAAAACTGCGTCCCACTCCGATCAAGGGGTCGAATACCGAGAATGTCAAGCCCATCCTCAGTCAGCGTTCCGGTCTTATCGAAGCAGCAGACATTGATCTTGCCAGCAACGTTGACTCTGCTGGGGGATATACAGAAGATCCCCGTTTGCCGAAGTCGAGAAATGGCGAAGCTTGTTCCAATGGACAGAGTTGCCGGGAGAGCAGGAGGTACGACGACAGTGATGAGATCGAGGGCACGTATCATGATGGTATGCCAAGAGATCTAGCCAAAGGTCATAGTTAGCGCCATTCAGTTCTCAGTGAGGGGCAGAAACTCACTCCCATCCGAACGAATTGAACTGCACTGAAACAGAAACCAAACGCCGCAATACCGGCAAGCACGCCGATGAATCGCACGGAGTCTCGATAGAATTTGAAACCGATTGGCTTGGGGAACAACATCGAACGAACTAGCGCTCCTTTTGTAGTATCAAAGCCTGTAAAAAGTCCATGCATTAGTTCAATCCTTGAACGAACTTGATACACCCGGGCCATACCTGTTCGAGCAATCATAGCTAGCGCAGGTCGACCTTTCCCATCCGCAGTCATCGCTCCTCGAATACGAACTACCCTCGTTCCACAATACAGGAAACTCTTTGCATTTTCTGTCATTTCCTCCTTCCATTGAACTAGATCACTATCTTTGGCGGCTATCTTGCTCACGGGTACACTTTCACCTGTGAGCATGCTCTCATTGACGATAGCGTCTCCAGAAAGCAGAAACACATCAGCGGGGACGACGGAGATCTGGGATGTAGATAGGTTGACGATGTCGCCGACTGCCAAATCGGGTGAAGATTTTTCGGTCCCTGGAACGCAACTATGAGAAGGTGACGACAACCATACTGAGTGACTTACAATCGCCATTTCTAAGAACTTCGACTTGACAAGTAAGGCGTGACATTTCCCTCATTCGGGCGATGGTCTACATGAACGAAGGCTCATTAGACTTGTCGAACATACAAAGAAGAGGTAGAATCACCTGTTTAGTGTCAATCAAAGTCGATGCGATGCTGGCGACCGAGATCAGGGCAATGCAAAAGGCGTAATAGTAGTAGTCGTCCAGGCACCACAACAAGATACTGGCAATTTGGAACACATAGAAAGGATGCACAACCTATACAAGAAACAATCAGAAAAAACGATGGAAGTGGTGTAAAGAAATATTTACCTCTTCTACCAGAAGGGTCACGGTCGGTTTTGCCTCGATTTCGATCTCGTTCTTGCCAAAAAGTAGTTCGCGCTGGTCACGGATTTCAACGTTGATCCCAGGCAGCACGGCAGGGACGGTAGTAGCTGCAGAATCTCGCCACTCTCTAAAAATAGAGTTAGTCCGAAATTGATAACCAAGTCGTAGATCCCACCTGACGAGACTGAACAGCCCTGTTCGGGGGTCCACAGCGAGCCGGCTGTATCGATAGTCAACTATGACTAGCTGCCGAAGCATTCCGCTTGCCTCATCATAGTCATTAATCGAAGGTTTGAGAATGGTTAATCCAGGTGCAACTGCTAGCGTTGCTGGAAACACGGTCTTGAGAGAATATGGATAGTTGATAACGCGAATTGGCAAGAGCATGATTGCTTTGTACGCTGACTGGGTGGTTATGAGACGAGAAGGAAGGAATTAAAGGATCGAAACTCACTTCTACGACCACGAAGCCGTCCCTCTTGGAGTCAATAAACGCTTTCTCCTGAGTGACCCATCTAAGCCAAAGCCTTGGGAACCAGTGTCCGAATAGAGCGAGAAGTCCAGCAGTGAGGAAGCAGCCCAACTTCCAGCACGTTGACCTCCAAGGAATAGCTTCGTAGCCGATGAATCGAACCGTACTGTCTTCATCTGCAAGATATATTGTTTGACGACTTGGAGGACCTTCTGGAGGTGGTTCAGACAAGGTGAATGACATTTCCATGTCGATGCGAGATTCTCCTCCGAACACAGGATCATAGTCCAGCATGGGCAGGTGAGGATTTCCTTCCTCGATGCTGTGGTGATCCGAATCGTACTCCATGCTAGGAGCGATGGATTTAGCGTCCACAGGTCGAGCTTCGTCCTCGGAGTCCTCCTCCCCAGATGAATAACCCCATCTTTCTTCTTCATCGTCTGAACCGACAGCATCCTCTGATTGGGCGAGGGATCTTCGACTACGGCGAGACAGACGGCTCACTGAGCCTTGAGATGATGAGCGACGCCGTGGCCTGATGGATTCTGGTTCATTCCTTGAGAACAATTGAGCTATGTTTCCGAATACGCCTGCGCGTGGGGGTGGGGATCTTGACTCGCGATGAGAACGTCGCTTGGAGGAAACGCCGGACCTGCGGTCATCGTCATCAAACAGTAGTTCGTCGTCTTCTTCCGGAGCCAGTGACTGTCTGTCTTCGGTCAAAATCGATTGGTCGTCGCCCCCACGGGATGTGCGAGACGAGGACCGTCGAGATACGCGAGCAGAATCGATACTCTTTCTTCGGCTCCTTGATATCATGTCACTGCTTCTGCGCCCCAGCTCAATTCTTGACATTCGGGACACACTGCTGGGGTTGACGCTGTGCCCTGGACCTGAAAACATAGAACCATCTCCTTCATCATCGTAGTAGTTGCTGTATTCGTCGTTCTGCCGGGCGCGACGGGCAATGGCAACGGCATTGCCAATCTCTATTGCTGAGGCACCTTCCGTATAGTCGTGTGGAGGGCCGGGATCGCTTGACGTGGTGGCCACAGGCGCCATTTCAAAAACTTGAGAATCTGACGGTGAAAGCTTGTTTGTGCGCGACACTTTGGAGGATTTGCGGCTTGAAGTTGGACGGTTGGTCAGGGCTCGGTAGGGAGTGACAGGCTCTGAACCCAGTTGCCTGCACCTCGAGCCAGCTGCTACTATTAGCTAAGGCCGCCGCCACTCGTGTGGTTCTCCCGCTACTCGGAAGGCTTCAGATAAACTATACTGCAAGGTGAGCTTGGGGCGCAGATGTTTTTGAGCTCCTTACCTGAAATGGAGGATGAGAGAAATTGCACCCGGCGCGTTTGCACAGGTCAAATGATTGACCGTGAACTCCGGTCTCTTTGCTGCCGGCAAGCGGTCAGGACGCCCATATATTCCGGCGCAATTCCACCTCCACCCCACATTCTCTTTCTGCTTTCTACCACAGCCAGTCTCGATGTCTGACAGCTATTCGAAAACCCGGACCCAATCCAAGAGTGCCGACGAGCACCACAAAAACACCCTGGCCCGCATCCAGCAGATTCAGTCCCAGTTCAAGGATACCCCTGGGTCCGGAAAACTAAAGGGCAAGGTCTGCATTATCACTGGTGTCGGCTCATTGAAGGGCATCGGGTGCGTGAGCCACGAATTGCTCAGTCGCGCGACATCCTAATTAACACGCGCATCTCCTATCAGGCGAGCTACTTCTCTTCTCTACGCTCGTGAAGGTTAGAACCATCTCGCCTTAGTCGCCCCTCTTCCTGAGCGCTCATTCTGCCTCAGGTGCCAAGCATCTGTATCTCCTTGATTATGACGGAACAAATCTGCCTAATTTGAAGGAGACCATCGCTTCCCAATATCCCGGGGTCAAGGTACACGGGTGGTTATTGCCTTCCGCCTCAGCACTCCGACTAACGGACATCACCAGGTGACAACTATCCAGGCAGACGCATCGGACGAGGCTGCTATCTCTGGTCTCTGCGAACAAGCTCTTCGTGAAGAAGGCCGTCTTGATGTCTTCTTCGCCAATGTAAGTAATCCATTTTCTTTTCTTGTCGGAGTGCCCATGTACTCACTGTAACACCCAACATAGGCCGGTTGGGCGTCCAGAGACGTTCTGCACGATACCACCGTTGAGACCTTCGATAAAACATACAAGATCAACGTCCTGTCGTGTGTACTTTCTTCATTCCCAGGGGAGCCTTCCTTTCTGAAGTCTATTCTCTAGCGTCTTCCTCGCTGTCAAATACGGCTCAGCAGCCATGCTGAAGACTAACTCATCGAGAGGGAAGGACAGAAGCGGTGGAAGCCTCATCCTCACTGCATCAAGTGAGCTATTCTCCAAGTTACATGAAGCTCTATCACTCATGCGTTCATTCTTCAGCTGCTGGAATCCGCTCGGGAGCGGGCACTATCGATTGTAAGCACCTGACGACCTAATACTATCCTATTCCAATACTAATATTTCCTTATTTTCTCTAGACAGCGCTGCTAAAGCCGCGTAAGTTCCTCACCGCACTCGAAAATGGCTTTCTCAGCACAGATGCTAATCACCACCGCTCTAGCGTCAACTCTATTGCGAAGAATGCAGCATATCAACTCCAAAAGTCCGATATTCGTGTTAATACCATCTGTCCAGGTTTAATTGAAACTGGCATGACTGGTTCAACCTTCGAATACGCTCGTCAGCGTGGATCCGAGGGTAAGATCGGACAACTGAACGCACTCGGGAGGTATGGAGTCCCAGAAGGTAAGCATAACAATGCTCTGCGGTCGATTCTATGCTATTCGGACAGTGGTTTGACTTGAAATCATTTGCCTTGCAGAAATCGCCAATGCGGCTCTTTTCTTAGCCTCAGGTGCGTGAAATGTGTTCAGTTCTGTGTCTCCGCCGTTGTCCTAACAATCTGTTTGAAAACAGACGACTCGAGCTATGTAAATGGCCAAAACATCGCTGTAGATGGCGGTCTGTCGGCTTCACATCCTGTCGTACCTGGACGATGGGCTTGAAACAGGGCGAACGAAATACTCGGAATAGTGTATCATTAGCCATGAATATGAGGATGCCTCTGACCAAAACTGAATCCTGGCAAATAAACCAGTGAAGAACTTGTATCAAGGCCCCGACGCCTTAGTTGCGACGGGTGAACACAAGGGGAACACGTATCGGTCTAAAGAATATCAGTACACCATACTCTGCAAACTTGGTAAGACTCACGTTACGGTAATTCCAGCCCTTGAATTTAGGACCCGCTCCCTTCTCTGTTCAAATGTCTCATGTGCAAACTGAGGCTCCTCCTTAACGGTGATCTTGTACCGGGACACTAGCATCGCCAAGGCAGCGACTCCTTCGGATTCGGAAAACCTAATAATGAAATAAGCCCGGTTCATCATTATCACAGGTAAACTTGGCAGTGGCAAGTACAACTCACTTCCTCCCCATGCACGACCGAGCTCCACCGCTGAACGGAAGGAAAGCATCACGGTTATAGTCACCAAGGAACCTATCAGGTTTGTATTCGGATGGGTTTTCCCAGTACTGGGCTAGAAAATTGAAACGGAACAGTTAGACGACCGAAGTGGAGAAAAAGACGCCGAGAGAATGTTTGATAAATGGAGCTTAAATGAACGATCCACTCACGATTATGATGTAAACCAGCAGCATTTACAGCAATCTTGGTTCCTTTAGGGACAGGGATCACCACTTTCTCTCCTTGGCCATTTGTTGCAGTCAGAGTCGTATCCTCCGCTGTGCATTTTGGTATATTCGTAACCTGTGGAAAAGAGGTAAGTACTCAAACTCAGGGATATACGTATATATAACATGGACCCACAGGAGTGATGATACGCATGGTTTCGTAGATAGCGCTGTGTGAAGTGAAATGAATGGATTAGGACAAAATTGGCTACGGGCTATGCGGCACTCACGCGAGGAACCGATTGAGTTTCGTCCTGTCTTCGTACCCCTACATTTCAATTAAAGGTCTATCAGAGCCCAAGGTGCATCCACAACGGCGTTCCACTCACCGGGCGTCTACCGTCGGGCAACGCGGAACTGACGTCGTTGTACAGCTTCTCCTGCTCCTCCTGGTACAACGCCAAAAATGCTAGCGTGAAGCATAGGGTATTAGCGGTGGTCTAGATCAAATTTGGAGATGTAATCGTCAAAAGTTAGTCACGGCTGTTCGACGGGCTTCACGGCCTACACGACGAACCCACCTCGTGTCCCGCGATCAAGAAGATGAAAATGTTTGCTAGGACGCGGTTAGTATCATGAATGAATGTTCGAGCATTCAAGCAGAAGCGGGGCATACCAACGAGTTCGCTTTCCTTCAACACGTTTGGCCCGGCATCCAAGTCGTTGGATTCCACAAGATTACTGAAGAGGTCATGCCTCTCAGCTGAGCTTCCTTCCCGCCGTTCGTGGATCATTTCCAACATGTATTTCTGCAAAAACGGTCAATAACGCACGTTTCCAAATATGAACGGTATAAGTTGACATACCTCCAGCTCGTCGAATGAGAGCTGAGCTTGACGAGTACGTTCGGTGAGCCCGATTGCCCATTTCGGTACAGCGAGCTTGACGAGGATATCCACGGCAACTCGGTGAAGCGCATCCTGGAATTTCAATTTATGTCCAGGAGCAGGGGCCTTACTGTCTTGCCAACTCATGCGTTTGCCAAAGCCTTCCAGTCAGATATTTAGAGACGATCAGCTGAAATGGATAGTATCACATACCAGCGGCTCCGATGACGAAAAGAGCGAGCTACATAGCCAAAATTAGCACAGATCGTCCGGAGGTCCCAAAGTTTAATTGGCGTACTTGAAAGGTTATATCGAGAGCATTATCCACTGTCACCGATTCCTTGTATCCCCACACATCCCTAAACAACTCCTCCATAATTTCCACCGTCTCGTCCCAAACCAATTTATTATTTCTCTGTAGATCAAGAAGCGTCAACGGCGGCCGCATGCACTCTAACGGCGCCAACAGTTAGTGTATACAGACTTACCTCAGAGAAGGCAGGTGCAGAAATCTTCCGATACTTCTTCCATTCATCACCTTCTGACACCACAATGTTCCGGCCAAAAAAAGCTAAAGAGCCGTACAGCTCGATGGGCTTGGGAAAGCGCACCCGGGATGAAGTGATTTCCTGGAAAAGAGACAAAGTTGACATCAAACGCCGCTGTGGGGCCTGGAAGATGGATCATGGAGCTTGAACGCACCTTAATTGCGCCAGCATCTGCAACGACGAGGACGGACTGTACTCTTGGCCAAATGGATGTCTATCACGATGATGAGGGCTGTTGGGCCAGACGAGTCCGAACTGAAGGACAGCTGCGTACCGTACGGTATATCGAGCAGCCTTGCCGTTCGAATTCTGCAGATATCCGAGAGGTCAGTAGATTAGAATATCATGAGCCCGACACTCAACCCACCGGTATATTTCTCAACGTGCAAATGGTTCCTCCCAGCAGCAATCCAGCGAATTTTGGGCAGAACAAAGTTCGACAAGACCATTGCCGGGCTGAGGAAGTGGAACCTGCCAGGATGGAAGCTGGCCGGGGGGAAAGGGTCATTAATGGACGGGATGGAAGGGTTTCGGACACTCACTTGAGCCCTTTAATGCTCTGGTAGACAGCCACTATCTTGTGACATATTAAAATCCCCGCAAGTGAGAGGAGAAGCGTGGTTGGGGACTGGAGCACTGTCGACACAGAGGACATGGTTCAAGAGTACACGCACACCACAGTGAATCAGGACAGTAGCCATAATATCTGTTGCCAACAGACCGTGCGGAAGACGGCTCAATGGGACGAGATGCTAGTGAGGTCAGCGGGCCGGAAAACACTCCAGCTTCTTCATCAATGACCTTTTCTGGATCCGCCGAAGCTCCTGAGAGTGGGTGCCCTGTGTCTGCCGTCAGCACCATTCTCCTGGCCACTAGTCTCGCGATATCTGGGTTTCCTAGCCGATTTGGTGGTTCGCGTTGCAAGTTTCGGGCCAAGATACGGGGAGAAAATCCTATCTTTCGC
Organism: Candolleomyces aberdarensis; assembly: GCA_004126415.1. NCBI lineage: Eukaryota > Fungi > Basidiomycota > Agaricomycetes > Agaricales > Psathyrellaceae > Candolleomyces > Candolleomyces aberdarensis. Next base: position 66,151 of record SDEE01000100.1, on the reverse strand, counting down.
TAAGCGGTCTCGATACGGGACTCGGAATCTATGTAGAGCGCCTTGAGAGCGCTCAAGCTTGGCGCTTTGACTGTATTGAGGTGAAATTTGATGTGACTGCTGAAGCGCACGGCACGCCTCATATTACCGTAACAAAGAGCAATGTGGTCACGTCATTGAGCTTTTTGGGAGTGGCGGCGGCGTACGGGAGGCATATGTACTCTGTAGCATTTGTGAGCATTATATACAAGCAGATCACCAGGGACGGTGAGAAGTGTCGACGGAAGCATTCGTGCGTAACAGCTACATACGGGATGGTGTAGATACTTTTGAGATGCCTGACAGCGCAAAGGCAGTACTTTACTTGACTTCGAGTAGCTTGACCTCTTCCAGCAAGAATTAGGACCGTTTATACAATCGAGAATAAAGAAAACGCACCGAATTTCAATGTAGAGTTGGCAGGGATGCCATCGACACCCTTGCTGCCATAGGCCAGTGCAGGTGGAATAGTTAGAATGCGCTCGCCACCAACACGCATTCCAGGGATACCCTCATCCCATCCTGCAGCGACAAATCAGCCACAACAGAACGTGAAAGGAAAATGGCTCAACTCACCCTTGATGACTTCACCCTTTCCAACCTTGAAGTAGAACTGTGTACAAAGCTTAGTGGCAGACCGATGAACAGGATAATAGAAAGCTTACAGGCTTCCCCTTGACATTCTTGTCGAACCCTGACCCGTCAAGGAACTTTCCAATGTAACGCATACCGACGCGGCTTCCCTTCTTTGCCTCGGGGCCGTCACCAACCTTGACGTCTTGAATCTTGAGGCCGTTGGGAAGCTCCTTTACATCGGAGCTCTTGGACTTCTTCTTGTCCTCCTTTTTCTTGTCCTCCTTCTTGCTTTCCTTCTTCTCCTTTTTGTCGCCACCTGCAGGAACAGCCTTTCCATCCTCGGCTTTCAATTTCTTGCTCTTTTTCTCCTTGCCTTCCTTGGCCTTTCCCTCGGTAGCTTCATCAGTATCACGGGGACGCTTGGATGGTTTTGCAGGAGGTTCATCCTCAACTTCCTCGAAGCGACTACAAACATTCAAGTATTTGATAGAGATAGTTTAGAATGAATGACTGACCTGGCATCGCTGTCGACTGCGAGACCAACAAGCTCCTCGGGGTCCATCTCGACGTCGGAGCTGACGTCCTGAAGGTTGTAACCCTCTTCGTCTGAAGAGAGATCGCTATCGTCGCCAAACGGAGGCTGATCAGGTGACTCTGAATGTGAGATTGAGCATGACTGCATCGATATACAAATGAAAAGGAATCGTACCAATATAGTTGCCAGTCAGATAAACCGTGCTAAAGAATGGTGGGTATAAATGAATGCCTCGTTATGCATGGGCAGGTGATACTGACTTTTTGCCGGTGTTAGTCAAGACATATTCGCGTTCCTCGAGCAACACGACGTTGAGAGTGCTTTGCTCGATCTGAAGAGGCAATGAGATCTCGGTTGTGCGCGAAAGAGGTCAACTCACCTTTCCAGCCGTCAAAGCAGCGAGGACGGTAGTGACAAGCTTGGGCTCGTTTTCCTCATCCTCATCCTCTTCTTCCTCCTCGTCATCGGAGTCGGGGGCAGTCAGAGCCTTGTAAGCCAGCTTGACCACAGAGCGCCCGTTGGCATCTGGAAGCTCCTCTCCAAAGGAGATGTTGGTGACGCGAATGTCTGCCGCAGGAACGACGAAGCCATCGCTGCCACCAGCCAACACGAGACTCCTTGAGAGTATATCAGCAATTAATCACGAAATAACGCGTCAAAACGCACCAGACGTCGAGTTCAACAGACATGATTAGTAGAAAACCTGAGGGCGAGTGAGAGAAGTTAAAAAAAGTCGCTCGTTCAACAGATCCCTTGTGGCTGTGCACTTGAAGCTCATTGAAACTCCGATCGACATTGCATCAACGCGCCTCTGCCTGAGCCTAGCAAGCACCCAGCCATGGTGAGTATCGACCATTCCCTGTCGACGTCCATCGCCTCATGCCCCTCAGTCGAATGTCCTAAGACCATACCTTGCGGCCGTCAGGTCCACATTGACCGCAGCCTTGACGCTGGAGAACTTCTCGTCCCAGGTAAGTCGTCATCTACCCTCCCCATCTGGAACGTGATATATCTGTCGTGCAGGTGGTTGAGAGGCACAACAAACCAGAGGTCGAAGTTCAGTGAGTATTGGTCTATTCGCCCGATCTTTGCGTTAATCGGCTCGTAGAACATCCAAGGAAGTTCTACTTAATCCCCTAACCATCTCTCGAAATGAAAACGAACGCGTCCTCGTCGAACCTTCCGTGAACTCTGTACGAGTTAGCATCAAGATCAAGCAGGCTGACGAGATCGAGCGTATTCTGGCTCATAAATTCACCCGGTTCATGACCCAGCGTGCGGAGAGCTTCGTTGTCCTGAGACGAAAACCAGTACCAGTGCGTAGCATCAGGTCTACCTTTCGAGAAATTCGAGCTCACGATGTTTGCTACAGGGCTACGACATCTCCTTCCTTATCACCAACACCCATTCCGAAACGATGCTTAAACACAAGATCGTCGATTTCATCATTCAGTGAGCACTTCACCTACACCCCAATCCGCAGTCCGTTGACCGTGGTTCCAGGTTCATGGAGGAAGTGGATAAGGAAATTAGCGAAATGAAGCTCAGTCTGAATGCAAGGGCTCGTATTGTAGCAGAGTCGTACTTGACAGCGGTGAGTCTCATCCTGCTCTTACAGTGTGCTTTACCCATCTAACCTTGCCCAGTTCAATGCATAGTCTCATAGATACCCCTTGCGATCACTCAATCGTTGTATTAATTATTTCAATCAGCATGCACATCCACAACGGACATTCCCTCAGGCCGCGATCTTTCCCTCTGTCTGATTCCGCGATGTCATCTTCTTTTCTAGCCTCTCCTTGACCTTATCCCTCCACTCCCGATCTAAGATTGCATAACTCCCAACATCAGTCCACCCGCCAGCCATATCCGTCCACCACTCCTTCTTGATGCCTTCCTGCCGAATATCAGCAGTCTTCTCCAGCCATCCTCGCATAGGCAGATTCTCCATCGACGTCTCCATCGAAATCCTATGGAACCCCTTCTCCTCAAAGGCATAAGCGAACAGCGTGTAGAATACCTCCGTCGACACGCCCTGTCCCTGGAATTTTGGTGCTACCAGGATCCCTGCCTCGCATGATTTCTGAAGGTCGTCCATATTGAACACGCCCGTCGATCCGCCGATCTCGTAAGACCCATCTTCACCTCGGACGTAGACGATCAGGTCGAGGGTATGAGAGTCTTTAGCTCTGTTTTCTCTCCTTTCGCGAACTTCCTCCGCTGTCATTGTTTCTGGTAGAAATTTGAGGAACCGCAGAGTTACTGGGTGTGTACGAAGGATAGCAACGGCTTCATCATCTGCCTGGGATGGCGTCACTAGTTTGACGCGCCGGCTTGGGGAGTAGAGCGTTAATGTGGCTGGAGTCTCTGAATCCATTGTGAGGAAGTTCTGACAGGAATTGCGAATCGCGAAAATGTCTTGGGGTATATAACGCCGAGAGCAGTTGATTACCATCGCTAATGAGATGTGCCATATGGTATGCCGGTGCCGCCAGAACGGTGAACATCCGCCTGTGACTCGAAATGTGCTACGCGGGTCAAGAGAAACGTAAGGTATGCCACGACGTCGAAGAAGGTAGAGAGCCGCACCCTGCAGCAGGATACTGCCGAGTGAAGGGAATACCACCGAATGGTAGGAATATGTACACTAGAGAAACAAAATTATATAAGACACAGAATACCAGAATACGTCAAAAATAGGTTATGTGCAGGGTTACGTCAATGAACAGAGAATGGGAAAATGGATGGAATTTGAATCCGAGGCCGGTTGGGGGGGACCAGCAAACCGAACCTTCTAGGCTACGGGGGAGGTCGATGCTTCACCTTGGGTAGGTTGACGTCGCAGACCGAACAACTCAATCAAGTCTATAGCAAGCGAGATAAGAACGCCAAATTCATGCCCATAATTCAGAGAAAAACTCACCTTGGAGCCTCGCTTCCTTTTGCTGGCGTTGAGTCTCCTTGCTTTTAATACCAGAGAAGGCCTGAAAATCATGGCGCATTTGCATGAGGACCTTACAATACTGAACAGGAAATCACAAACCTCCTTGATCAAAACTTTCTTTCGCTCTTGAATTTCGAGAACTTTAGACTCGACAGTATTCTCCGCTATGAGTTGATAGACGTGAACATTTTTTTTCTGTCCGATCCTGTTGACACGATCGATGGCTTGACTCTCAATGCCCTCCTGCACAAGGATGTCAGCATTATCCAAAGTCACGAAATAAGGCACGAGAACGAACCTGCCACCAACTGTGCGACGGGAAGATGGTCATTTGAATAAATCAATTAGAAAAACATTTGAAACGAGCTTACGGATCCATACTGAGAAAACAATCGTTAAAATAACTCGGCAGACACACAAGGGATAAAGGACTTACAGGAAGACGTTGTTTGCAACTGTCAAGTTCAAACCAAGTGCGCCCTGGAAGAAGAGTTCAACATCTAGACTCGTTGGGAAGATATTCCAAGAAACATACAGCCTTCAAGGAAATCAGCATAACCCTCGGATTAGTCTCAGAGTCGCCAAAGCTATCTTGCTCGTCCATGGCAGCATCTTCATCTCCAGGCGTATAATCATCTCCGCTGTCTCCAGCGTCCTCTTCAGCCAAGCTTCGTCGAGAACTGCCACTTTTACGAGACGATTGACGCCCGCGGGTAGATTTGCCAGCGTTTCCACTGGAGCTCTCGATCGGAACAGAGAATCTGGCAATTGCCTCTTGTCGACGCCTAGCAGACATCTTTCCGTCGAACTGAACAAATGGGATGCTACTCCTCTGTTAGATTGTTTCATTTGCGGAAGAAACCGAGAAGACACACCCTTCCTCTTTGAAAACCTCAGCAATCTGTGTAAACTGTGAGCATTTTCCATGGCAATCAATAGGTAATTCGACATACTTTATCCAAAAACGAGGTGAATTGGGAGAAAACCAAGCACTTTTCGTCCCCTGGGATGAGGCGCAGAAGTTGAACCAGCTGATCAACCTTCGCTGAAGACCCACTGAGCGTTTCCTCGGGCGTTTCTTCACGACGTGGCGCCTGTGTAAGCTCAGGGGGAGGCGCTCGTTCAAACAAGTCAGCAACCGTCAACTCGCGGCGATCCTACAAAACCATCAGACCAGCATCTCTATATTGTCGAACCACTTTACCATTGGGCATCGTGCATCACGAGTGATGACTTCCATGATGCTATGTGGAAGAAAGTCAATCGAGGACCCTTTCAAGATACGACTTGCTCAGCTTACCATCCAACACAGAACATATGTGCGCAGCTCGTGATCCTGGCATCATCCAGGACGTTGAAACAGATAGGGCACTCTTCGCAGTCTTCTATCGCTTGAGCCAACATGTCTTGGAGTTTGAGCTTCTGCTCAGGGGTCACTGGAATAGCAGGTTTGTCTCCCTTGGAGTTTTCCTCTGCTGCTTTGAGCTCCTCTAAATAGTTGGCAGGAAGAAGACCTGGGTGCAACGACAGCTGCCTGAGCCTCGTAAGCATACTAAGAACGTTCGATTGCATCTATAAAGAACGATTAATATCATAAGTAGGTGGCAAAACGGGATCCTCACAATGGTAGCCGAAGATGTGGTGAGCATAGTTTCGAATCGGCTTTGAGAGATTTTTTCGATCTCGTCGTAGTAACGCTGAAGTGTCGTGGTCAGAAAACAATTGAAAAATAAACAGGGAGATAGCTCACCCGGGCTTCCTCTGTAAGAGTGACTGGAACCTTGATCATTTCCACCTGTAATCGAGGTCAGAATGGCAAAAAGGTCAACGACGCCGTGACCTACTGGAGGCAAAGCAATCAAAGGTACACCGTTCGAGTCTTGCATCTGGGGGCCATGTTAAAATTAACAGGAAGGTTGGGTGTGACTTGAGGGCAACGAACCTCTTTGGTTCGACGGATGCAGACATTGCTCATTAAAGCCTGTATACAGCCTGAATTAGCAAGTCAGACCAGCGTATGCAAGGAGAGAACCGACCCTGAGCAGCTCGGCGCCGTTGGGATCACCGTTCTTGAGAGGTCTGAGGAGAAGACGCTTGAAGAAATCTTCATTGTCAAGAGGTTGACAAATCCTCAGGAAGGTCAGAACAGATCCAAGATCCTACAAAAGCTGATCAGAAACCACTCTGCCCCTAGCAGTAAATATATTGTACCCTAGGAGAATTGATCTGCATGAAATGTTAATAACCTTGTAACAGCAGAATGAAACATAACATACGATCGGTGTGCCTGTCAGCACCCATCTTTTGTCTGCGTTCAGGTCAACAACAGCCCGGGCCATCTTGGTCTTTGGGTTGCGAATAACGTGGCCTTCATCTAGAATGATTCTCTAACGAAATAGTGAGTTGACTGGCCGATTCCCGAGAATTCTGAAAGCTAACCTTCCACGCAACGTCGAAGAGTGTTCGTTCGACCTTTTTCTTCTTCTTACTGGGACCCGCTGCAGAGCTGCCTTCAGATTGAGTGTGCTCTCCGGCAATGGTCTGGTACGTGGTGATGACAATGTCGTAGCGCTGAAGCTCTTCAGCACTGATCGACCTGTTGTTACCATAATAGAGATAAGTCGAAACTTTCCCTCGAACACAATGGTCCGAAATCTGCTTTTCCCAGTTCGACAAAATGGAAACGGGCGCGACTATGAATGCCAAGTTTCAGTGCACCGTGGACGACACCAAGAGACAGCAAAATACCAATCAAGGTTGCCTTGGAAAATCCGGGAGTCTTCTCCTTTTTTGTCGCCACGACGAGAGCGATCATGGTGAGCGTTTTGCCCAGTCCCTTGGTAAAAGCAAGAATAAGCCATGCAACCAATAATACAAATGTAGAATTTACCATGGCATCACCGACCAAGGCGCCTTTCCCCAAGACAGGAGGATTTTGTTGGGGAGTCTTCGTTGCAACTTTGCAAAGAGTTCACTCAGCAGGAGCTCTTCCCAGAATCTTGCTTTCGACTCACCATTGAAATAGAAGCTCTAGGACCAAGATTAGCAGCAAGTTCGATACTATGAATGCCAAATTACCTTATTACCGGCCTTCCTCACCTGCCAGAACTGGACAGGCGAATCCGTCTCCTTGGTTGGTAAGACTGGGTTCTCCTTTTCAATGCACCATCGCAAGGCTTGAGACTGATGATTATTAGTACAACGTAGGCCAGGACTTAGATCTCGGCTTGACGAACCTGATGCTTAAGCAAGTCGACCTGGAGGTGACCACTGGCAATTCCAGGGGGATCGGGGTGCACAGGAAGATTGAGAATATCGTCCTTGGAACAGAGAGTATCGAGCAGGGAGCTGCGTCGACCTTCGTCGTTCACTTTCTCAAGAGTATTGAGCATCTGTTGCAATTCTTGCGCCTTCTGTAACGCTTCTTGCTGTTTCCTTATGGCTTCGAGTTGGGCTGGAGTAGGGCCCTGCACTCTAGGCTGACTGGGGCCTGCGTTTGCTCTTACGGCTGCAGCGGCCTGTCGACTAGCAGTTGGCATTGCGGCAACGCGACCACCAATCACTGATCGTGCGCTCGTGCTCGCTACGGGGGCCTGAGGGCGGCTCTGAGTAGCATTCGACCTCGCCTGGTAAGGAAGCTTGGGCATAACCACGCTCCGCTTGTCAGGATTACCATAGAACTTCAGCGTGCTGACGACTGGGTTAGCCTGTTGAAATGGGGTTAACGACAAAGTAGGTACGCACATCGAGAGGGTATAGCCGGAGGAGCCGTTCACTTGTCAAAATATCAGTGGACAGAGCCATTAGGAATTGAAACGTAGCTTACAGTTGCCGTCGTTGATCACACCTTCCACTGTGATCAACTTCTGGTCAAGTAATGGAGACAGCTGGGAAGCGACCCCGCGAGAGAGATGTCCGACTTGTTGCCGGCTAATGTTCTTAACTTGAATGGCATTCCTATCGTAAGGATTGTGTGGTTCTCGAACCAGGAGAACCTCTTCCCCGGGACCGACCAATCCTATTTACCATTAGAGCATGCTCGAAGGACAAGGATTAACTGTCTCACCTCTATAGTGTCGGATACCGACGACTTCAGTGTTCATGAACGCGTACATCTCGTCGCGAGCTTCCTCTTCGAGTGGCGCAGCTGCAGCCTCCTCTTCCTCTGCAATCATGGCACGCCGAGTCCCCTGAGTCAGAGGAGGAGGGACGAGACTCGCGGAGGAGTCAGCTTTGCGCTTCACAGCTGTACTGGTCGTGGCTACGCCAGAAGCAATCCTAACTTTAGCAGTAGCCGGGACATCCGAAGGGTCAACTCGGCGAAGGGATACGGCCAATCGAACCTTTTGCTGGTCCGAAGAGCTATATGAGAAAATGTCAGGGTTGTTTATAGGCAGCGACTGAGGTACATACTTTAAGTCTTTGAACCCAGTAATTCTGTCAACAGTGACACCGGCCAATAGGTTTAGAATAGCTGGTGTTACGCAGCCCCTAAAATAGAGGTTTAGACGAGACGTTATGTTCGGGCATCGAGAACTTTACCAGTGTCTCCATTCGACGGTCTCGTTGACTCCGTCCCTGACGACCAGTCCGTACCGGAGAGTACCAGGGGGCATGCTAGAATTCTACCATTGAAAAAGACGTCAGAAAAGCCAATATAAGATGCAATTCGCTTACCTTGCAAGGGGGCGGGGCATGGCATTTTGCACGTATGCTTTTGCTATACTGTAATTCGCGTCAGATTCGACAAAAAATACACGACACCACTGATATAGACGCTCACTCCTATGGTATGGCCGTAATTTGGCGCCATTCTGGCTGTATGCGCGGTCAAAGGCAACTGGGAGAAAAGCTTCGGCGTGACGGCAGGCGGCTGTCACAGACGCGTCGGGAGCCAAACAACCACCAACGCGTTACTCATTGAATAGAGTAGGATTACATAACTCGCGTTGTCAACTTCCACCATCCTCTTCAGTATGCCAAGCTCAGAGAAGAAAAGTCAGTTTGCTGGCTTATGTTAAATTCTGTGATTAATAACATAGGGTCTAGAGTCCCTTATTTTTGACCCTGATCAGGACCCGGAGGAGCAGCGAGAAGTCAGGCAGAACTATCGCGCTCTGAACCGCAGGGTCAAAGGTGCGTCGCGTCCAAGGTTCTCCAACCAGACCCAGCATCTTGACACCAATAATCAGAGCAGCAGGCAAATCCAAATGACTACACTGCCGAAGACATCCTCAGAGGGGTCCAGGAAGCTGACCAACTCTTTGATAAGGGTAAATGGTCTTTCTCTGAGCTCTGTGGATCCATCTCATCTGTTTCCAGTCAAACAGCCACAAGAGGCAACCTTAGACTCGCACTTTCTGCTCATTGCGTCCAATGTCGGCGCACAGAAAGCTCGTGCAATGAAATCGGGCTCTGGCACATTTGATGTCGATGATTTCATTTCCCAGCTAGTCACATACATGGGGGGTGGAAAGGGTGTCGCAGACGAGAATATCGAGCGACATTTGGACGGTGATGATGCGATCGACACACCACTGGACTGGGCCAAGATCGGTCGAAAGGCAATGGCGAAGAGCCGGAGAGCCCCAGCTATCGGGTTCATGTTGGGACCTCTGTCCCTCGAGCAGAAGAAACGCGTTATTGCCAGGCGGTCAAAGCAAGAGAAGAGTAACGAAGAAGCGAGGAGACCGCAGGAACTCAAGGAAGAGGACATTCAACGTTCGGAAAATGAGACTGTAAAGAACGTGGGGCAGGTCAGTGTATCAAAGCCTCATTTCGACGTCGTGCTCAAGCTTCCTGCTTCCGAAGATCGAGGAATTACTGTCAGAAGAAGGCCAAATCAATCTATTCAGATTCATTATCAACCCTGATAACTTCGCTCAATCCGTTGAGAATATGTTCTACCTGTCATTCTTGATCCGCGACGGCAAAGTCGCGCTTGAAACCACAGAAGAAGGCGAACCCATTATTTGTTGAGTCCACATTTTGTGAATAAGGAACTATAGCTGATTGACATGCCAGACGTTTGCGAGCCACCAAGCGATGAAGATTATAGCTCAGGCCTAAAGAAGCAGCAACTGGTGCTCGAGTTCGACATGGCAGTATGGAGAGTAAGCTCTTTTAGGATTCCTTTGCGGGCCCGAGCTAAACCTTCACTAGCGAGCAATTGAAGTCTTCAACATTACTGAGTCCAAGATACCGGACCGACCCAAAGCTGAGACGAAATTGGGGGACAAGTGGTATGGCTAACGGTCAAGATCGCGCTATGCCTGCGTTCCATTGTATACCGCTCTCCATTCCACGATAAGCCCTCCCTTGATAGTTATGCTCGCATAATGCTTTCCTTACACAGACTTCCCATTTATTCCGTTAGATTAGCTATGAATGTGCGATAGTGAATGCATCCAACCCGAGAGGAAGCATATCGGAGTCTTTCAATTCCTGGCGATCCCATGAGGTTTTGGCCAGCTAAGATCGGCGCCACAACATGTCAGTCTCGAACAACAATTGAGAAATGAGGGGGCGTTTACCTGCTCCGAAGCCTCGTCCAACGAAACAACGTTCATGTGGTCAGGAACGTTCCCAGAATTCTGCAAGTTTACGATTAGTAGCTCCCAAGATGGGCAGCGCCGGGCAAATTCTTACAAGTATAGTTTCGTCCACATCTCGGACATGCAACTTCAAGTCGAGTGGCAATTGCGAAGGGAAAATGACCGCATGGACGGTAGGGGTATATGGACGCTCTGACGATACTTGCTGAGCGTATTTCTAGTTTCTGTCAGCCATTTAGACATTGTAAGCACGCTGCCCGCTACTCACAGTAGCAATATCAAGAGCAAGCCGGATATCCTGGCGGCGACCGCGTGCGTTCGGACCAACGACAACGAACAGTTCCCAGATGCAGTTCACCACGTATACTGACTTGCAAGGGTTCACTTCGTTCAACAAGAACTCGACTGGCAAAAGCTAGAAAACAATAAACATCGATATCAAGAATCAGAGAGCGGAATGTCGCCTACCGTGTTAGTCCTTTTGCTTGCATCAACCCTCCAGACAGAAGGATTGAGATCGAGGGACGACTTCCTCCACCTCCAGTAATCAGCGTCAGCAAACGGCGATTCCCCTAAAATCATCCAGAACATTTCGTTGTCGTCGTCTTCGCCCTGAGTGAGTTCAACGATATCTGCCTCTCCGCATATGCTTCTTGCATATGCCAAGGCAGCCTCACGCTCAGCAGGGACGGAACCGGTGCCATACCAGACATAGATTGTCCCCAGTATCGACAGGCAGTAGCTGAACGCCGAACAGAGGTTCTTCACGCTCTGTAAGTTGATGTTGTATCAGGACTCTGCATGACGGATGGGGCAAGAGATACTTACGAGGTCGTGCTCGTCGATGAAGATGACATTATCCACAGCGCGTACAAGGTGCATAGTCGTGTTCTCCGCCGTCCAATGCGCTCGCGTTCCCTAAAGAACAAGTTAGACAGATAACGGCTCACGATAAAAAGCGCAACTTGCCTGTCTGATCGACAGCCTGCCTCCTAACAGGCGTACCAAGTGTGCGGGTTCTGTGCATTGCCGCACAACGACCTAGAAAACACCAATTATCATTTAGCCTCGAAGGGTCGGAAATAGGAGATCAACTCACAGGCGTAGTGCCGTATCTCCGACCAAGCTCATGCAACTTCTTCTCCTCCACCTCGCCGAACTGAGAATGCTTCCCAAGCCATCCCCATACGAACGTATCGACAAGTCCGCTCGATGCGGACTTGCAACGGTGGATGATAGCCAGGGTTTCACGATCGTAAAAGATGGTTTCATCCTGAGTCACGGTCGTGCCGTTAGACTCTACGATACTGATGATCTCAACCGAGATGGGCTTTGCATCGGCTGGGATTGGGGATGCTGAAGTTGCGGGTCGGAACATCACCGACAAATTTACCCGTGGAAGAGGACCATCATCGTGCACTGCGTCAATAAAGAACGTCAGAATACGGTAAGAGAGAGAAAAAAAATTTCGGGAATTTACCTAGTGTAACAATCCCTGAGTCCTTGACTTCGGCTTGTTCTTGAATGACGGCTGAATGTTGCTGCCCAGGTGCCACTGCGCGTCCATCCGTACGTGAAAATGTGTTTGCAGGGGATGGCGCCGGAGTTGCTTCCTCCTTGAGTGGGGGCAGCGTCACAAAGGAATCGTAGCTCGACTTTCTCTTCTCGGAGGCTCCGGGCGAAAGCGTATGCCTCATCACAGGGCTTCGTGCTTCCTCCTTTTCCACTACAAAACCTCGTTCCTCGGCTCCAGATTGACTCGGGGAGGTCGGGCTCCTAGCATCCTTGGACGCGGCGTGTTCGCTCAATGCTTGCGCCACCTCCATCACAGTGGCTCTCGATCCAGTACTCGGAATGCGTGGTTGCGGACTGGGGGAGGCCGGAGCGGTTCTCTTTCCCTCGTGAGTTTGGGCTGCTGGGATGTCGATGGAAGTTGGTCTCTCGAACGATTTCTTTGGCGTTATTGCCCTATTGACGGGCTCAAGAACTCGGGGATCCTTGGTCATACCCGGAAGTGCTTGTCTGATGCCTGAATATTGCTTGGGTTGCCTGAGTGCTTCATTCTGCGGGGGAAATGTGGGCGATAACATAGGCTTCGGGGTAATGGGTCCAACATTCTTCCATTGCTCAGCCAACGCTCCAGTCTTGGAAACCGGACGAGCCTGTTGCGCAACCTGGATTTCGGCTGCAGGCCTCAGAGTAGTTACCCGCTCCTCCACAGCAGCCTTTCTCGTTTCCGGTAAAACAGACCCAGCACTTTGTCCGTGTTGATTGCTTGATGCCTTCCTAGGCCTCTTCGCCCGATCTTTCGTGGGCTACAGAACGAACGACACACCAAGATGTGTCATGTTCAGCAGAACCGGAAACATGGTCAAGTATGGTCGACATTTTATTTGAGTCGCAGATTGTACATATAAAAGAACAAAGCAGAGCAAAAGATGTCGTGAGCAGACCAACTCTATAACGTTATTATCACCAAGATTAACGCACATGGATCAACGGTTTACCAGTGGGGGCTGGAAGTTCCGAAGTTATGTGGTGTTTCGACGTCGGTTTGTTATCAGCGGGCTTCGTCTGACCAGCACCACGAGAGGCCGGACGTTTAACACCAAGTTCGTCGACCGTCGATTGTTCGACGAACATGGTAGTAGCGGAACCGAGGGGTCCAGCGGCCGATTTCATCTTGTCCATCAATTGAGCGGTGGTTCTGGGAGTAAGAGGGGGGTCGTCGGTAGGAAAGGTCGACGGAGGCCTCGTAGGCTTCTGCGAAGGTGTCGTAGACTTCAAGGCGGCAATTGCTGGGGTGGTCGGGGTGGAACGTGACGGTGTCTGGGGATCAATAGTGACGGCTCTGCGAATAGGAGTGTTGAATGTAGACTTCACAGGAGAAACCGGCGATGTTGGTCCTTGGGTTGAGGGCGGCCACCGATCCAGCACAGAGCCTTTCCTGAGGCTAGAGGGCTGTAATTTCTCCGCGGGAGCGGGAGACGCCGTTGTCGAGCTGGGAGTTGATTTGGTTTCGAGACCATGACTGACTTTGACCATGTTCTGAACGAATCCACGACCTTGCAGTCGGCTGATGCTGGGGGTCACATCCTTGGCTGGTGAAGCCTTCTGGAACGCAGGAGATGGGATAACTGACGCAGATATCTTGGGAGTTGAAGGGGGCAGGCGGGGTTCTGGCTGTATGGGCCTCGCGAGAGTACTTGTCGCGATGACAGGAGAACGCGAGGGCTGAGCAGCGACGGGATATTTGGGAAGGTAACTTGGGGTAGACAGCGTGCGTTCCCGATTTGAAGGAGTCAACCGCCCTGGGTTCTGGATAGGTGGCGTCCAGGGTTTCGATGAGCTCTGCGGAGTAGGTTCCATCCCCTTCTCGATGACTGGAGGCTTCGGATTGCTCCTAGCCCGTTCGCGATTTCCAGTCTTCTGAGGCGAGACCGACCGTTCTTGTCTCCGGTTCCAAGACCCCTCGTCACGAAGGTCAGGTGTAGACTTCTTGGTTGCGATTGACGTCGAGTTCACCGGCTTTCGAGGAGAACTAGGACGCTCGCCTCCATTCGATTTGGGTGTACCAAACGAGGTGCTGGAAGGCCTTTCAAAACTCTTCTGCGATTTCACAGTGGTTCTCGGAGTCGGGCTGGCTGAGGGGCGATACCTTTCAGCATCTTCAATGCCATAGCTTCGATTGTTGCCCCTGTCGAAACTCTTTTGAGGCTTCAACGTGGAACTGGGAACGGGACTCGTAGATGGGCGGTAGCGTTCAGAGTCTTCACTGCCATAGCTTCGATTGATACCCCTGTCGAAGCTCTTTTGAGGCTTCAACGTGGCGCTCGGAGTGGGGCTCGCGGAGGGGCGGTAACGTTCAGCCTCTTCAGTGCCATAGCTCCGATTGTTGCCCCTTTCAAAACTCTTCTGGGAACGCAAAGTTGAGCTTGGGGTTGGGCTGGCAGATGGACGGTAACGTTCCGCCGCCTCTGTTCCAACGATAGACCCGGATGTTGGGGAAGTGGATCTCTGTCGCTCCTGGTCAGGTCGACGAAGGTAACTGTTGGACGAATCACTTGGTGTCCTGTTCCCGCTACCAAGGGCTGATGCAACGGCTTTGAGGTCTGATATTGCCTTCTTGTTTTCTTCGCGAGCCTTGACTAAACCACCACCCAAATCTTTCTTCGACACCATTCCAGGCATCGCGACACCTCCCTTCCCGAAAATAGGATGAGGAGCCTTCAAATCAGGCTGGTTGAACTGGGTGGGATCGTGGGCATTCTGCTGCGGGGCATGTTTGTTCAAACGAGGCCCACTTGCCCGACCGCCAATGAATGAGGCCAAAGATACACCTTCAGATCTCCCACTGGCAGGTGTTTCTGGCAAATGGACCGAGTTCTGCCCCATGATTTTGCGAAGGGCTTCGTTCTGGTAGCCATGCCTCTCGGCGGGATCTCGCGGTTTGTCGAAACTCGAGGAATTGTGAGGTGGACTGGAGATGTTCAGCTGCTCGGAAACTCGAGCTTTTGGAGGGAGAATATATTTATCAGCGACAACGTGGTTGGCAGGACCAGGGACTAACTTACAGAGATCAACACTATCGTTTGGACGTCCTGCACGGCTACTCCTCCTCAAACGAGCTTGGCGTGCAGCGGCAATTTCTTCTTCCAATCGACGTTGCTCATTCTCTTCGTCAGCGTCGACTTGTCGTTGTAGAGCCTTGATTTTGCTCGTCCACTCTGCCAAATCAGTTTCTGGTTTGGGGAAGTCGACCGATCGCCTTGAGCTGGTACTGCGATAATCCATTGTCGTTTAACCGTCGGGTATAAAGGACACAAGGCCAAGCTGCTCGAGCGGCTTCTGATTCCTGAGCCCTTGGACGAGTATCGAACGGAGAGGGGGGTATCCAACCAACCAAACTGGCTTAAAGCAGAAGGCAGGAAACCAACCTGATCAGGGATGCCGCCAAGCATGGCCTTCACGTGATGAGGCCTTAAAATACAACAATGTTGACAATGTCAACAACTTGGTCGTTCACCCTCGTTCACCGTGTTCCCCATAATTGAGTGTCTAAAAGATTGGGTTCATAATTAAAAATCACCGTACTATGGTCGTTGATGCGTATGCATGCAATACATGAAGTCCGTATAATGTAAGGGATAAAGGATAGACAAAAAGTCTGTGGACTCAAGAATCCATTCAAGCCAGCAGAGTGAAGACCGCGGAGACGACGGCCAGGCCGCTCACTGAGATTCCAGCCATGGAGAAGGAGCTGAGAGCACCGCTGTTGTTGTTGCTGTTTCCAGTGGTGGCTGCCGTCTGGGACGCACTCTGCGTAATGCCGGAAGGAGTGGTACCGTCTGTGGCAACGTTCAGCGATTGTGCAATACCAGTATCGCAAGGACTTTGGGAACTTACCGGTAAACGTAGCCCCACATTGCTCATCTAAGCCAGTTTTGAGGCTAGCGGCAGCCTCGGGAATATCCTGGGTGACAATATTGTACACTCCTTTGACGCAGTTGGTGCAAGTGATGTTCGAAACCAGAAGTTCGCGGGGAGGGTCCGTAACCAAGCGCACAATGTTGGACAAGCTGAGAGTGCCGACAACTCCCTCAATCTCTCGGAGGCTCTGCGTGATACAGTTGTTCGATCCACTGACAACGGTAGATAGTTAGGTGAGCCCAGACCAATTGACGTGTGATCTGACATACTCTTTTAAGCAGAGGACCTTCCTGACTGTTGGGTAGTACTGCTGAACGAGAGTAGTAATCGCGCCGGCGTCATCTGCTCCGGTGACAGATAATTCTGTCGAGCAGCCAGTGGTAATGTTGGTGACGACCTGAGCAATTGTCTCGTTGCTGCAGGCTGGTGCCCCGCAGACCCCAGTCAACCAATTATCGACAGCTGGGACGATTGACTGGGAAGAGTTTCCGGTGGCGATCGAAACGAGAGCAAGAGGATTCAAGCACGAAGAAGCAGCAGGATTGAGGGCAATCGAGGACAAAGCCGATGTGCAACCGCTTGAAAGCCTACAAGGATTTAGTTAAGTTTAGTCTATTTGGCTGGAATGACTTTGGACGAGATTAACTAACGATTGAGCAGAGACGTAGGCAGCCAGTGCAACGAGGGTAACGGTGCGCAACATTGCGAAAGATATCTGGGGTATGACAAGGGAAGGAAAGAAAGCTTTTGGAGAAGCTTTGGGCGCACAGTGCAACGGTTATATACCCCCGTTGTTACTGTGGTTGCACCGCATGTGGCACCAGTGATCGGAGACATTCCATTTTGGTTGGAAATATCTTCATTGACGGCTAATCTCGACCGACACAGGCGGAAAGAGGAAGCCGTTTTGCACAGCAAAAATGCCCAGGTCGAGGTCGCGGTCTTGGGAGTGCGCTGCGACAAAGACTGTTGTTCATGAGACCGTGTTCAGTGTAGAGTCATGCGGCCTTGTTGAGCCTCGAGAGTCGGGACCTGGGAACGGAAATGTAAGCGTTACGAGCCTCGGCCTTTTGAATGATGTATCAACCTTTTGCCTCTTCCCGGCTGACGACGTGACGACTATCACGAAAGACTGCGGACAAGCAAGTATGTACAGGTTTTTGCATAGCAGGATCCAGAATGCACACCTTCAGAAGTTGGTGAGCCTGCGTCCAGCACAGGTCCAGCAAGAGATCCGAGTAGAAGGGTTGCTGGGAGGCTCTGCATGGCGACAAGGCAGGATGCTGTCGAGCGGGCCGATTCAATATTTTCCAATCTCAGCCCGAACCTGAATTGATGCCGGACCCGGCGGCTGTACAGTTCTTCGGGTCCAGCCGCAGCCCCCAAACCTTAGATTTGTGCAGACACAACAAATGCAAACAGATTGGGATCGCCCTTGCAGCTCATCGTCGTCCGGTCACCGTCGCCATCCTCAAGACTCTCCAAAATGGCTGAATCAGCTCCCCTCAATACCCTCCCCAAGGATATTTCAAGACTTGGCAGCGAGGTCAAGCTCTTTGGCAAGTGGGACACCCAGGAGTGAGTGTCCACGGCGTCCACAACACCCAGCGTAGATTGAACGAATATGCCATTATGCAGTGTTGAAGTCAAGGACATCTCCCTCACCGATTACATCCAAGTTCGCCATGCTGTCTACCTTCCCCACACCGCTGGTCGTTACGCCAAGAAGCAGTTCAAGAAGGCACAGATGCCCATTGTTGAGCGATTGGTTGACAGGTGCGTCACATTACAATGCCAACCCAGCCTTTAACTAATATCTTTCTAAAAAAAAAATAGCCTGATGATGAAGGGCCGCAACAACGGCAAGAAGCTCTTGACCGTCCGCATCGTCGCTCACGCTTTCGAAATCATCCACCTCCTCACGGACCAGAACCCCATCCAGGTACGCCTCAACCCGAGATGAATCAAATTGTGTCAATTGAACGCGTCGCTATGTGTTAGGTTTTGGTTGATGCTATTGTCAACACCGGTCCTCGGGAAGACTCCACTCGTATTGGTTCGCAGGGTACCGTCCGTCGTCAGGCCGTCGATGTTTCGCCTTTGCGCCGCGTCAATCAGTCGGTTGCTCTCCTTACCACTGGTGTAAGCCACGTTCAAATTAACGACGATGTCATCCCAATCTTACTGAAATCGTTTTGCTCAGACCCGTGAATCGGCTTTCCGCAACGTGAAGTCGATTGCTGAGTGCCTTGCTGATGAGCTCATCAACGCTGCCAAGGGCTCTTCGAACTCGTACGCCATCAAGGTCAGTTCGCTGAGTATGAGGATATCGTGACGTTACTCATTCACTTCAAACAACAGAAAAAGGATGAGCTCGAGCGTGTCGCCAAGTCCAATCGGTGATTTCCTTCATTTTCCATCTGGAAGGATATTACGGGCAATAGTCAAAAGGTTCAACGGTGTATTTTCTACACTATACGATGCATATGTAACCCATGCCTTACCATGCCCTCGTTTCTATGTACTGCGCATGAGATGCCTTTTTTATGCTAACCACATACCTGCACGTACCATCACTGCATCTCTGAAAACTTGGTAGATGGGTGGATTCTTCGCACATCGCATGACGAGATGAGCCCCAGCGCGCCGGTCCGAGATGGTCACCAGTTGGTGACCAAATATCGCGCCCCTTCTCTCGCCGAATATATTCTTTTTCAACGACTCTCGTCTCTCTGGCGCTGTCCAGCGCTTGTTTCGTGGGGTTTCGACGTCCACTACACCTGCCCACCGTCCAGCGCCTTCGCATGGCCAGGCTGTTTTGCCTGCCCATCTTGGCGCGCGTTCCGGGCCGCTGGACCTCAGGCAGAGGGTCACGTATTCTTGTTTCCCTGTACGACGAGATCGCCAGAGCTATCTGGCCAGTTTTCCTATCCCACGTCTGGCGTCTCCCGAACAACTCTCCGATGAGTTCAGCTTATTGACCTCGTGGTCAAGTCGAATCGAGGCATTTGTGCACGTCGATCGTACCAATGATCGTTGAACGCCTCACGCCTGCCTAAGGCCTGAATCACTTTCACGGCACATCCAGTAGTAGATGACAGATTCATTTACCGGATGCTTCTTCAATTGCCTTGGTCATCACAAGGCGTTCCTTAATACGCTTCGTGTTCCTGTGCCCATACATGCCCACTCCACCGTGCACCCATACATCTGAATGAACTTCGGGTTTGGTTCGGGGTTGCCTTGCAAAGGTCCCGTCAGAAGAAAGGGTCAAGTGCTTGACTGCCGTCGACAGCATCCGGACCCGAGCGCCTTTCTCCCGACATTGAATTCGAGTATGCAGTTTTTCATGGGACGAATGTCGCATGCTATACTTAGTCGTGCGGTATTTCCGAGACGGATGCTTTATTGCTATTGTAGTACAACGACACTTTGAGCTTTGAGCACAGAGAGATAAAGGATTTTACAGACAACAAATAATGACGATTGCGATATATATGTGTGTGTGTGCGGTGAGAGATGGGTCGTGAGAGGGAAGTGATGACTGATTGACTGACGTATGAATGGGAATGGGATGAGGAATGGGATGTGATAGGAAGTAAAGAAGATGGAGAAGAAGTGAACCGATGACAGAGAAACGAATAGATAGACGAGAGAAGTACGACCATGTATCAAAAAAACCGGCGTTCCTTGTAATGCTAGAATTTGAAACCGTGTCGCAGAAAGGGAGAAGAACCTGAAAAATGGGGGGTAAATAGCCGCGATGGGGAATATAGGATGGGAAGGTATGAATGAGCACTGAAATGTGAGATGATAACAAAGTGAAGGAAGTATTAAATCCCGGGGAAAATGGCGCGGCATGCAAATGCTAATGTAGAAAAGTGTTCGCTATCCAAGACGAAAAAGAACAAAGGGGGGCTCTGGACGGATGAAAGTTGGGGGTTAATGAGGATACACGTGGGTGCGTCGATGAGGGAGGGAAGCAACGTGTAGGGAAGGGTAATGTGACGGATCCGAGAGTATACGTAGGGATGGGAGCGGTATTTTCTTCTTCCGTCCAGAGTAGCGAATATAGAATAAGTTAAAATAATCGGTGCCGTAAAACGTGAAAGGTTAGGGAAGGCCCAGGACGAAATGGCGGCAGAGGTACAAATTGCACGGGGCAATGACAATTGGACTCCAAAACTTGACCGGACGCTGATCACTAGTCTCCACATCCAAAGTAAGCAGTAGGGCTGGTGGACTAGCATCTTGCCAGGTTCGTGTTCCGTAGAGGGTGATCTGGCGAAGCCGGAATAGATTCCAATAAGTAATAGAAGACTGCCGGTGTCATGAATGAGCCAAATTTTGATCACATCATGCAGAGACGAAGGTTCGACACATTTGACCGAGTTAATGTGATAAATGGATGGAGGGTGTTCTAGAGTGAACCACGGCGTAGATGTGACATGAGAAGGGGGGTTCACTGGGCTAGGGAAGGCAGATAGAAGGTGGTTGAGAGCAATGATTCGTTTCCGTGTCCAATGTCGTGAGTTTTCTTTCGTCTAAGGCTACAGGTGAGGTGGTGATGCGTGAATGCCGAATGAGAATGGTACAGGGACGGGGTAGGGCCAGGCGGTAGACCGAATCACGGCCGCAGATATCGGAGCGCCGTGGGATTGCCGAAGTTAAGCAACAGGCGTGATCGTTCTGGTGAACATTCCCCTGTTGAGATCCCAGAAGAAACGCTCGACATCTATTCGAGTTACGCACTAGTAGGAGAGAATTCAAGGGGTGCACTACCGGTGGCCATGTGAGGAGCTGGAAGAATGATACTGATTCGAGCTGTGCCCCGAAGGAACTGAATTGGCGTTTCGGTGGGTCGATGCGTCATCAGCGGCTTCTTCTGGTTTGGGTTTGGGAACGACCCCATCTATGCCCTTGTATCCGTAAGCTTTCCCGAATTCCTTGATCATGGCCTTGCCCATCAGGCATACCCAGCCGAGGCCATCCCCATTCACGAGTTGACCGGGCCAGAACAATTCGCCCTCCTCGTCCTCGAAATCTGGCTCGTGCTCCTCTGTCGGCAATAATGTCGAGTGCATCATCCGGTTGAAGGTTGTGGGGAAGCAGCGCATCATAATCGGAAGATTGAGAGTCGTCTGGGAGGTGGAGGTGCACCAACTGGAAGCGTGGAAACCAACTACGAAATCTCGGAGATCCTGTGCAAGGGCAGGTCCAATCGGCTCCCTGACCTCTGCCATGGCTTTCAGGACATCCTGGGGTATTGGAAGAGGACTGTTCGCCAAGTGGGAAGGAAGAAGAGGAAATGGGACGGAAGAGGGACTGTTCTGTGTACGGTGCGGTCGGGTAGGGGGTTGAGTGGCAGATGGCTGTCGTGAACTCGGCCCGTTGCTGGGTGTGCCATTCTCTCTATATGTAGGAGTGGAGTTGGCGCTGTTGGCAGGCGCAATGCTAGCCGGTGAGGGAAGCATGATAGGTGTCCCATTAGATTTCGTATTCAATGAGCCGGCGGTTCCGCCAGAGGCGGCTTCAGCAGTGTCCGCTGCTTTGGAGATGCTCGCCTTCATACTCTTCGTGAGGTTGTTTGTCTCGTGGTCGAGATGATCCCTCACGGTGTAGAAAAGCTTCCGTCCGTGAATGAACGCCTCGATCATCCAGCTGCATGATCCATGAAACACGAGTTCGAATGCAGGCGAGGAAGACACTTACATCAAACCAATAAAAGCCTTTTCGG
The DNA here is from genome assembly GCA_004126415.1 of Candolleomyces aberdarensis. NCBI lineage: Eukaryota > Fungi > Basidiomycota > Agaricomycetes > Agaricales > Psathyrellaceae > Candolleomyces > Candolleomyces aberdarensis. The sequence goes on along the minus strand of SDEE01000100.1, from coordinate 44,357 downwards.
CATCGTTAATGCCTTCCTCGGCCTGCCACTTTTGCTTGCACCAGATCAGAAAGGCCTCAATGGTGGCCCATGTTTCCTTGTTGCACGCCCGGCGTCCATAGTCCCTGTTCCAGATAGAATAAGTAAAACATATCAGGGCGTCAACAAGCTCCAGCCGGGCGATTAATCCACCATGCTTGTGATATGGTGAATTTGGGGGTGGTGGATCCGCCAATGGTCGGTATTCGCGATGGGTAGGGGGATATGTTGACCAGAAGCGAGCATCGCCAGAGTACTTGAGCATACGACCTTGGTTGTGATAGATGTCGTGCAAATTGTCGAAATGACGTAGTCCCAGCTTGCCCCTCTTCGGTCGGCGAATCGGTACATCCAGGGCAGCCTTGGGTGGGGCAGGTATTGACGGGGCTTGAACGGGGACTGGAGGTTCTTCTCTGACTTCTCCTTCCTCGGGCTCCTGCCGTGAGGCGAACGTAGAGTGTGGATGTGATACCGGGGCTGGCTGGGAGGACGAGGGTGGAGGTGCGTTCGGAGGCTGATGGCTATGTGGCGGCTGGTGTGCATGATGGGGGTGGTACGGATGCTGGGCCTGCGCGTGGCGTTTATCGACGAAGGAGGAAGTCCGGGGACGCTTGGAGGTCGAGAATGCAGAGTCTGGATCGGACGAAGACTCTGATTTCCGCTTGTAACCGGGGGCCGGGGACGCAGAGCGCGAAGCTGGGGGCGACGGAGGCAGCGTCGGGGGCAAAGGGGCCTCGAGATTATTCAGAATCTGCAGGGCACAGAGGGTCAGGGAGGCGCAAGCAGGGCCGGGAAGGGTGCTATTACCTCAAGGTTCTTGAGGAGCTGTTCTCGAGTCCATCTCCTGGAGGGTGGGGTGAGCGAGGGAGGTGGGGCCGGAGAGGAGCACGTACCGACGCCTGGACTTGGCCGTTGCTGCCGACGACGACGAGGAGAGGGTATCTGACAGCGACTGGCGCATGTGGGAGGATGGTGGTGGGAAGAGGGCAAGAGGAGTCGGCCAGGACAAGCCAACAATCGACTGAGAAATGGCTGCTCAGTCACAAATGTCACGGAGGTTACCAAATCCGCCACAGACTGTCACGTTGTCACTGCACTCGACAATTGAAAAATGGATTACTCGTTTCACGTCCCCCCTTGTCCTTCGCATCATTACGAGCTTTCTGCGTTCGTTTATGTCCTGTATAAGTTGCCCCCCATGTCGCTGGAATGCAATTGTCTTTACCAGTGTCGGTTATGGTCTAGTCGATTTGTGTCAGGCACCGAACATCGATCCCAGTCAGACGCGTTCTGGCCTTTCCTCGATCTCCTGCCCTCGCGCCCTCCTCCGCCTCCACCGCAGTCCATCGGCCACATGCACCGCCTGGCGTCCTCTCTGTCTCTCTTGAAAGCCGCCCCTTGAGTATCGACCTCTGACCGTCTTCCAAATCAGGAACCAGGACGGCTTATACTTCCGGTACCCGTAACCCGGGTCGTCCACATCGAGATTCCATCACTCCAACCCCGAATGCGTCCAGTCTGACTCTTCGTCCATGCGCCGCTCTCACCAGAAACTGCCAGTCTTCTTGTCGGCCTTCTGTTCTGCAGGCACTGGGCTGGAGATTCTGCGTCTCTAGGAAGTCGTCCACGCTGGGCCGATTCGCACCCATCACCTCGACTTTCCAGATTCTCCTTCTTTCACCCACCCACTTGTTCCATCATCACGCTTAATAACCCCCGACTCTTCATCGTATGCATATTTGCCGTCATTAATTGCATATGACCAGAGGTTAATTATCCAACTGGTTCCCGGCCTTCTCAAAAGGTACTGTGAAATTTGCACAATCGCTATACTTTGAGTATTAGTCTTTCCCTCACAAGTCATGGGATATGATTTCCTGTCGAAAAGCGCTCTCCAAGCGAGTCCAAATACCTGGGAAACCGGCGATGCGACTTGTAACAGTCAACGGGAGGTAACATTTTTCCATGCTTGATCCACATAGAGACCAGGTTACAGCCTCGTACGGGGATCAAGCCCTACTTACGAATCCAAGGGGTCAACGAACAATCAAAAGATGCTTATTCTTTCGAAAGCTCGAGTTTCCACCTTGGCTGTGGTTGTCGAGTTCATTTGCCCAACGGCCTTTATGCATGAGGAGCCGATATTTTTGTCAATTTCCTCAGGTAACGAAACGTGGATTACTTATGATATCGTCGATCCACCTGGACGTGGCTAGACAATCGCGTAATTTATAACTAGACCCACGAAGCTAGTGCATCGAACAGTCTGTCTGGCGGCCCCGCGTGGCGGGAGATGTATGGAAAGCTTCTTCGGATTCTGGGACTCAAGGCGTGTCATGCGAGTTAAATCGGTCCTGAACTCGATGCTCGGCCGCTCCTCAGAATCAGAAAGAAAGGCGGCCTCGAACGCAATTTATAGATGCATGTCGATAGCCACCCAGCGGCGTAGGCAAGGACTACTTATCAGACGGTCTCCACAAGCCCTCGGTATCGAAGTCACGACAAATAAATGACATTGCCACAGTTACTATGCCGCCAACTCCGTTTCTGACCCCCGGGAGAGGAGAGTTTGTTTGTCGTGCCTAGATTCTGGTTCCCATCGTCCGGACATCTGCCGTTTGTCGAAGTCGTGAAACATAATCATTCGATTTTGATTTTCCTTCTTCGCAGGGAACACTCTCGGTGGAGCGCAAATCACGTCTGTCGATTTTCCGAGAAATGAACATCTATGTAGAGCAGTTCTCGAGTAGAACAAGTTATACTGGGTCAAAGCCGCAGCGGAGGAGAGAAACATAAATTCCGAAGAATTGATCGGCCCCGCGTTGGACTGGCACTGAGGATCGGCGGCGCCCAAATTGGCGCCCGATGCTCGACCGAAAGAGTCCATTCCCTACCCAGCACCCCCCTTTCACCTACATACCTTGTGAACGTCCTCAATTGGATGTATCAGTGTCCCACTAAATGCCAATTCATCTGCCCCACCTAGGGAGCGAGTAGAATCCAGAGAAGTGAATGATGTCCGCTGCCTCAGTACATCATCATGATGCACGTCTACCTAGGGGTAGCCGGACGTTCGTCCCAGCCGACCTTCCCCCCAAAGTTGATAACCACCAGACCACTGGCATCTCGTCCATCGTGATCGTAATGTGATGCGAGACTCACGTCAAAGAACCTCAAGAAGGTCGTTAATCCCGACTTCCTCATTTATACGTCGGATCCTTCCATGCTTCCTCGAAAAGACTAGTCTATTGGTCAAAGAATACTGCAATGAACATATCAAGCTCAAAGAGCATCTAACTTGCGCTCGCGATCGTCCAACTCAAAGTCTGCATACCATCAAGAACGCAGAGATAAGGAGGCTGCATATGACTCCAGCGTGATGTCCATGCCTTAAACGAGCAAACGCATGCGTTCTCGCCGTCTACATTGTGGCACGTTTGACGTCGGGCACTATCCACCCATGAATTCATACATTACATTACTTACCAAAACACCCGGTACCACACCACCGTGACCTATGTATTCCTGCAGCGCTTCTGAAAAAAGATTTCCGACCGACGTCCTTCCGAGCCGGAGTTTCCAGCTAGCCGTGGAGGTCACTCCCCCCAAAGGGAGATCCATGTCAAAAGTCAGAAGTAACGGTATCATTCAAATTGGACATATCCTGCACACCTCTTCGCACGGCTGCCAATTTTTTTTAATTTTCGAGAGGGTATATGCACCGGCCGAGTTCTTGAAGCGAGAGCCGTTGCAGGTGGATGCGTTGGGGGAACGTACGTCTACCACGTCTGAAGTTAAGTACCATTGCGTCGTTGCCGGTGCAATGATAATGCTTTCAATCATAATAAGCGACGCTTGGGTATATATGTATGTGTTTTAGATAAGATGCATCAGCGCTCGCCGCACTGGAACGGGATGCGATCCTGAAATTTGCAAATTTGGATGCATTGCGGCAGTCCAGGCTAAAGATGTCGACAAGTAGAATAGGTGTTTCCCTTCTTTTGACGCTTTCCAGAGTCAGCAATTGCAGCGTTTGTGGCATGAGATAGTTGGCAACCGATGCCCGTACTTGTTTGGGAGCTGTGGATCATTAGAGACGGTTTTAGTGATGGGCACTCTACTCAAACTCTACTAGTCAGTATATTTGAATCATTCTCCAGAGTCACAATCAATCATCAAAAAGATATCCAAGAAAGAGAGACTTTGTGTATGGTGCTGTGAATTGTTCATACTACTACCAGTGTCCGGTGAGTGTGTGATACGCGTTCTGAACTCGAGTCGGGCAAGGAGAAGAGCTACCAAGGTCGGTCCCGACTCTCTCGCGGCATAGAAAAACGAATCTGACATTATGGAGACAAGGCTAATTTAAGTGGTGTGGGCTTCAATATTTTGGATAAAAGTGATTAAACTCGGAACATCTGTGTCGTATAAAATAGTTAATGGTGTGCACATGCGTTCACTACAGCTGTGAAGTAATCCGGCTGCACAAGACGACGACTCCGACTCTGCGTCCGACAAGTTAGCAAATGGAACACTCAGTCCAGCGGATTCCGAGACTCTGGGCCGGGTCTAGAAATATTGTATCCCCGGTCAACCGGAGCCGTCTGCTACATGGGCCAAGCAGTAAACATCTCCATCCCCGGAAATAAAATGAATCGACTGGACTTTGTAGGTGACTTAGCTCCGCGACGACTCTCTGGAAGGCCTTTTCGGTCGATGAAGCCTCTATAATAAAATTAAGATTTCGGAGAAATACGAAGCATACCCGAAGTACGCTTGGGGTGGCCTTCAAAGCGACTACAGCACGCGTACGGGAATCAAAACTGAGTTGCGCGCTGAATCATCTACCCCTCCAAAGCGCCTACAACAGGGATACGACCCGTCCGATCTTAAAGGGCATAGGAAACCATTTTACTAACCGCGACACGTAAAAACCCCAGTGAAGAAATGCCGGCCTACCGTTCAGAACCGTTTCGAATTCAATGAAAATCCAAGAATACGCTGAAACCTTTGGAGCTGATAGAATTTGGAGGTACAAGGCACCAGAAGCTTGTGTGTAGCAGCACCCCTTTGGAAGCTCCGGAAGTGAGCTAAGTCAAACGCACGACAAGCACGGATATGAGTCCTCGCCCTCAAACCTTGAGTATCACGAGACGACATACCAATTACCTACCCGCGAAGGTTGAATTTGAACGTCAATTGACACTGAAAGGTTCGCGTGTGATAGAAAGCCCAGTCCTCGATGAAGGTCGTCCTCTCTTGGGAGTGGCGCGACGGTAGTGCGCCGTTAAGGAAGTTTAAATCTCGAGGTTGAGTTTCTCGGTTTGCTTCGTCACATACAGATTGACTTCCACGAGATCCAGAGGGGGGTGATCCCATGGCCAGGTGTGGTATCATCATGATTGACCGAAGTTTGCAGCATCAGGCACCGCACCAAACCAGAGAACAAAACGTCATCCCAGTCCAAGCTGTGTGTCCTCAGCGTTCAGAGAACCAGCACCTCGAGCCGGACAGCGGAGAAGCAGGTCAGTCGCATGGCTTGCCACACGTAAGAGAACAGCGACGGAGTCCCACTTCGTCCAAGAAATTGGCAAGGGCCGCACAACAAAGAGGTGTGTTCCCCCTCTATCAGCGATCTTCGGCCTCTAATCTACATATCATGAGAACAAGAATTCCATATCGTGCATCAAGACCCATAGATCATTACCAGTCGCACAGTTTTGCAATTGTCTTCAGAAAACAATCAATTGCAAGACATTCGGAGGTATAGATCGGATGAGACCACAGTCCAGACTCTTCAGAGTTCAGTTCAAAGAACGGACGCAGAGTGTGCGGCGGATGGCAAGCTGCATGGAACAAACTTGAACAGGAAGCTTTGGTCTAGAAGGAAGAAGAAAGATGACTATAATGAAATCCAGGTAATAGGATCGATTCGATTCGACGATGGGAAGCGTTCAACCTGGCGCACACACGGCGTGAACAACGCAATACGGAACGCCGGGGACCACCTGCAGAATCCATGCCATATTCAAGGGTGAATATGAGAGTGATGGGCACTTGAATAAACGGAAGCCTGACTTGAATTAACCTGAAGTATGATGATCAGACAAAAACATAAGTATGCCTGCCGCGGGCGCCGGGTTTACGAAAGGTTTCAATAAGATACGCCCCTTCATTAAATCTCCAATTGCAAAGTGCCATCGACAATTTGGAGCGGGGAGGGAGAACCAAGGCCAACGAAGGAAAGGTCGACCCGGAATATTGAGTCGCGGGATAGTGTTTCTCATACTGATCCTTGCTCTAGACTCGGGAACGAGGAACGAGGTCTCTAAAACGTGAACAGAAGCAGCACGATTTACAATGAATGCCCGTTCAAACTTGGAGAGTCCGATGAGACAGCAGATCTGCGGAGGGCGACAACCGAATTCTTCTATCAGCGCAGCCGATGGCTCGTGGAACCCTCGCTTGGAACAAATGAAAAATGAAAAGGAAATGTTACAGTGATGGCAACTCCCCCGCAGCGAACGTTGGTCTTGAAGCGAGAGGGCCCACGCGAGGGGNTCGGCATTCCTAATATAAGACGCTCGTCCATTATTTGTTCTGTCAAAGGTTTTACATCGCGAGCATGGGATGACCGAGAAAACGGAACTTTCCCATTTCCGAGAAGTACATGTTCTCTGAGGGGAACCTTGCCCGGGCAAGGAAACCGAAATGACGAGGAATTCTGCAATATTGCCTCCTGGTGAGTGCGCATTCCGATGGAATAAACTCGGGGTAAGACTTTGCAAGAGAAGAGACGCGAGCAATAAGGATCTGAGAGAAAAATAACATCAGAACAACGGGGAATGGATATTCTGACGTACATACATTTAGTGAGTGACGGTGAGTACACTGGTGCGGGAAATTTTTGAAACACGTTGTGCGGGGAAGGACAGGAGTTTACAGAGCGGGGCGCGCAAGGGTCCGGATCCGAAGCTACTCCTCAGACTCCTATAGCTTGAGATCTTGTGAACAAATGGCGCGAGAGTGGGCGTGACCCTCACAGTGCGGGAACGTTGGACAAGCGCCACACACTGGCGTAAAACGAGATCAGAACATACCAACCAGCTCACTAATATGCTTGTTAACCCAACATACGGATAGAGGACCAAGGTCCGAGAGTGAGGAGTGGGTGCGATAGATAAACATACCAAAGCGTCCGACCCATGCGGGAAAGAGTAGAATTTAGAGATCTAGACTGGGTGCTCCAAACGCCCTTCTGGCTCCAATCGCTCGTTCAAGCAACCCACACCCGGCCACGAGTCCTTCCAGAGACCCGCGACGATATGTCCGATTCGGAAAAGTTGCACCAGTCCTTCGTTGCTGCACCACATTTTCTTATCGGTCTTGCCTTCGARGCAAACGAGGAACGTCGATGATCATGATCCTTGCGAAGCCGTCAACCGACTTGGAGCCCATTTCGAATCGAATCGAGTCGTCGAAGATAAGTCGCGAGTTCGAAGTGGGTCGATTTGAATGCTGACGACAGCGGAGAGGAGAAAAAGGCAGGTAGAAACCAAAAGTTAGAACCTCGGGAGTCCGCACGGCTGAGATGGAGCAGGAAGGGCCTTTATCTTCTTGTTGACGCCGGCTAAGCTGGCCACGCCCGAATTTCGATCACAGCGCTCGTCAACGAGGGCAGAGCATGAATATTCGACGCCGCCAGACGCCTTTTGAACCCCTGCAAGAAGAAGAGAGCCAACTGTCCGGACCAACATGTCCAAATACTGAACAGCAATTTCAAGGCACGCGCCGACATGACGTCAGAACCCATCACTGCACGTGACTCTACCAAGCAGCAAGCACGTTGATGCCGGCCTTATCCCCGAGCGCTGGGGTTTCGTCCCGGGCATTCCGTGAAGGACGTAAATCGACCATTTCATTTATTCATGAATTCCGTGATATATTCAACATGAGGCACATCTATGTAATCAGGCGATCGATGAATCGTGATACAGGAGGAGACAGAAAGCGATGGTAGAGGAAAGCAGAGAAAACAACAAAGCGAGAGTGATTCAGATGCAATGGGAAGGGATTGGGAGTAGTGCACAGGCTAGCGCGATGGAGGACACAAATCCAAGGGGAAACAGCTACAGTACAGATATACAAGAGACCGGATGATAGATAGACAGAGAACAAGGAACGATGACAATACATAGAGAGAGAGAGACAGAGGGAGAGACAGAGAGGGAGAGAGGGAATAGGTCCATGAGTGGACAAAGAAAATAGCTGATAGAATAAATGCAAGTCGTAAAATGTCGTTCCTGCCGCGGTATAACCGTAACTTTAGAATAGATAGACCAAGTTTACCTGGAAAGCGGGTGAGGGGAATAAGAATAAACAACAAGCGGCGGAGAATTGCTCGATGCTAGGCTTTCCGCGCCCTCTTCCGGTTGGTTCGCGCTGAAGAGCCATTCCTAGCAGACTTGGTCTTCTCGAAAATCGCATCGTCGAGGGTGTCGTTGATAATCGGCTTCCGAGTCCTCTTTCCCCGTCCATGGGTAGTAACGGAATCTTCATCGTCGTCCCCGCCTTCTTCATCAGGATCGGCCAAATCGAGGTTCTGTAGGTGCACATCTTCCAGCTCATCCGCGTCATCGTCCAAGGATTTTCGCTTCTTGGAGGGAGAGGCGTCACCGCGAGCGTCGACTGCCGTCGTGCCAGATGCAACTGAAGCACTTCGAGAGACATCAGATGCAACAGCAGTCTTGGCCGAGGAGTCGGTGGACGTGGACCGCGTTCGTGTGTGACCCGATATAATGGGTTCCACAGGCTGCCCGGGGCCAAGCAGCAAAGAGCCCTCCAAAGCAGGGGGAACCTGCTGGAGGTACGAAACGGATTGAGGATACCGAGAGGGTGCGCTGATCTTGCGTTTACTTCGTGTCGCCGTCTCCACAGTCGGTGGGTCGACGTCCGCGGACAATCCAGCAGGATCTTGTTCCGGCGAAAGGGTAAGAACGGCAGGTTCAGGTGAATTGGTAGCGGAAGAAAGTGGCGAAGGAGGGGGAAGAGGCTTCGTTTTTCGGGCTGCGCGAGTCTTCCGCTTGTCAGAGGGTTTGGTGGGGGGACCTGTGTCTTCGCCGAGTTCGGGACTTGCAGCCCGAACAGGTTCGTCGCCTTCATCTTCCAGGCCAGGAGATTTAGAGAGATCTCTAAATGCACCGGGTGCAACCTTGCGCTTCCTTAGATTGAGCTGCCTGGCTTGGGGGCTGGGCTTCGGTGGAGCGACGGTGGTGAACCATGGCTTGGATTCGTAGAGCTGACGCCAGGTGCTCCCATGGTGAATTGCGAGGATGGAGAGGTATTCTGGTGTGCCGTTCCAAGCAACTGGAGACGTGATAAGAGGCGGACGATGTACTGGCAAAGAAGTGTAAGCAGCCGGGCGGGCGGGTTGGCTGTGCGTAAAGGTGGCCGGGACTACTCACAGGAGATGCGGGTGACAACGTTGGCGGTCGATTCCTTCTTCTCATCGCTCCAGAAGAGCCAATGAACAGGGTCTCCAGGTTTGTAAAACACATCCAATGCGGCCAGGGTGAAGATCAGGTCAGAGGAGATGTCAGGGAGCGTCAGGGTAGACCTAGCGGTCTCAAGTAGCTGCTGCACTTCTGGCAGTGCGGAAGAGTAGATTTTCCGTCCTCCGTCGGTCCAGACGCCAGGGGAAAGCTGGGAGCGTATGGGGAGATTTATGGGGTGCGACGGGGGTGTGGTGGATGTCGAAGCGTGCGCAGACGATTTGGCCGTGGACTGGTGGAGAGCCTCCGACGTGCTTGAAGTCAACGCATCCGGCAGACTGGGCTCATAGCGGCAGTCAGAGACGGGGAAGGTCCAGAGGGACGACGGGGGATCCCAATTCTCCTGGAGGGGTAATCGCGAAGACGAGGCGACTCCATCGGCGTACATGGTGTGCAGAGGGGGGCGAGTAGCTAGCTCGGTAAAAGTTGCGAAGGCGTACGAAGCAGCACGATGAGCAAGGATGGCTGGGGGACGCTGGAGACGACGAGCAGTAGGCGAGCGGCGGTGAGGAAGGAAGAAAGCGACTGTGTAGATCGAAAGCCTTGTGTCAGAGCAGCTGGCCCTCCCCATTCCCGCTTTCGGAAATTGGCATCTGTACCATCCGTGGGAACTGAGAATCCTCGTTATGCCGCAACTTCTTCTGGTCTGCCGCTCCTCCTTGTTCGTAGCAGCAATGTTCAGTTCGTCGTTTTATTGTCGTACAGTATATCTGAGAATTAATACACAAAACATAGTCCATGCAACGAACAGAAGCGTCCACAACAGGCCCCCACCCGACCTCATCTAACCCCAATTGACCCCGGGCCAGCGTCGGTCCGTCCAATCAGAACGGCATCATTCTGTGAAGCATCGCGGAGGACGCGGGAGCAAAAGCGAGGCATCACAGAGCCAGACATGCATAGCACAACGATGGAGGGGAAAAAAAAAAGCGGATCGACCCTGCTCGCGCTCCAAAATGAAACACAAGGAACACACACCATCGGATTCGGACCATCCTCGAGCGCATCACGACGCAGTCTGTTCCGACGCATCAAGTACCGCAGCCCATAATTTCAGGTCCAAATCGTCAGCGGGGATAACCAGAATGGCTTTGAACTGTAACTTTGAAGGGGGACGCTGAATGCCTCGAGCAAATATCTTCGCATCGAAATCTGGAACCACGTCCTGAAGTGCAACGTTCCGGTGTGAAAAGGGAAAAAGCATGGCGTGCATCGTCAGGCCGAAAGGTACTTCAGTTCAGCCGAAGATTTTCTACTCACGAGTGATTCCTCGACATATCCCATGACGATCAACGTACTCAGTCTTTCATTTGCCCATTTATCGGACGACTCGTCAAGGGCTTCTTGTGCATCGACAATAATAGTATGCTTCCCATCTACGTCTAGCAGCAGTACACGGCCGAGTACCGCGTCATAAGATAGGAGCCTGTCCAAAGAGTTAGGCTGATTCTGTCGAACTCCCATCTGCAGCTTCCTTTGACATACCTTCCTACGAGTCGTAGCTTCCTACCAGTGTAGGTGGTATCCAAAGAGCCGATGCTGGCAAATTTCGCAGATTCAATTTGCGTTGGCATGGAACTATCGCGTCTTGTATTTCATGGGATGCGTCGACTTGAGACGAGTGTCCTATCGAGGTGAGACGAGGGCGATAGATCTGGAACAGAACCATCACACCGCCGATGGCTCGCATTCCATGTCACGTGTACCGCGCGTCGCTCATTTTCGATCGCGTTCGAGACGCGTCGTGTGCAGTGTGGTCGATCAATTTGGCAGTCATCAGTTTGGTAGTCAAAAGGGTGAATTGAGCAAGAGGAGATTATATGATTTTTATTTGTTATACATACAGTATTAGGATGTATAAAGGCGCGAACGAAGGGTAAGGACCGATAAATACATAAAACGACAGACGCAGGGACGCGAGGCTGGAGCAGATACAATATGTGCAAAAATACAGTGGGTATGGGGAGGGTATCGATGTGGCCGTGGCCGTGTGCGGTGATAAAAGTACAAGCAATGTGAATTGCGGCAGCTGGTGCGCGCGGGAGAACGATGTCCAGAGAATCAAGCTCGTCGATCCTCTTCAGTCATACCCGCTTCTTGGATTTGCGCTCAGCATCTCGCAGAGTGACGCGGACACCGTATTTCGAGAGACTCTGTAAATTTCGTTCAAAATGTGTTCGTTGAGGAAGCAAGGCCCGCGATACTCACTCTAGTCAAGTCTGTAGACGGCTCCAAACCAGGGAATTCTCGCGTCGAGTAGACTCTGAAAGGTCCCCCGAACACTTCCGCCATTAATGGCGGGTCTTCTGAATCTGTAATTCTTGAGAAGATGTCGAAAATGCGATATCGAAGGATGAAGGTTCCTTCGCGTTGAACAGCGAGGTCCTGAGAGAGTACAAGTTAACGAGAGCACGTTCTAAATGATTAAACACTGACACCGAAGACGAAGACGAGGGCTTTCTGTCCTTTGTAGTCGACTTGGGTAGGCTCGATGAACTTTTCACCGACCAAAGCCGGCGTCATCTTTGAGGACTCCGTGATGAGATGGTTGCCGATCCGGTGAACAACGTCCTTTGGAGGGTCGTTATGAACGACGGGACTCAGCACCGGTTGCCGACGAGGGATCTGGAAGGGTGAAACGCTAATTTCACGCCCATTGATGTCGGAGGTCTTGAAAGGGTGCAGCGGATAGTAAGTCAGAGTCGAGGACTCAGGGTAGCCATGGTAATTTCCCGAACGGTATCCGTTCATGCTCGACGGCATCGTTCCAGTTGGGGTGGGTTGTTCTGGTACGGGGAACAGATCCACAGTACACATGATGCCTAAATTCCTGATCTCCCTATCGAAGAGGGAGAGGGATCAAAGATTGGCGTTAGCACTACTCAAGGGGTACGAAGGTTGATTCCGAGAGACGTACTCGCACGGGAGCTCCCTTTCGAATTGCATCCCCGCACTGGTCGCCTTATTCTGGAAAATCCGAAGCAAGACGACTGGAGGTGGATCTAACGGCCGTCGATCCACTCGAGCATACCTGAACAAGGAGAAAAATACCCAGAATTGTCAGTCAATTAACGCTCTCCATGCATCTCGCAGCAGAATGAGGGCGCGGAAGTAAATGCAAATCATCGAAGAAAATGGGGGAGGAAATTAGACGTCGACCCTTCACATTTCACATCAAGAGAAGAGAAAACGTGGGGATCGAACAGTGAACAGCCTGACTTACTTTCGTCCTAATTCCGCTTTTTGGAGTTCTTGCAGCTCAGCGCGGACGGTTTTTCCCTCGAATTGCCCAGAAATGACAGTTTGGGGTGCACCGATTCCACCGTTCTGGAAGTCTGTCCCACTCGTCTGGCGGAAATCGTTGAGGATTTGAGGGTCCATTTGTTTATACATTCGCGGGGCTATCGTGATTAGATTAGCTGCTCACTCTTCACATATGCACAAAAGCACACGAACGAGGGTGAAAAGCGTCAATACCCTTATTTCTGTCATCGTCGTTGGTCACGATCGACGTCAGAGGAGTCCGGTGATACGAGTGTCTGGGAATGTCGTCGTTCATGGTGGAGGAGAGCGCAAGTGTTGGTCAGGGGCGTACAGTCTTCCGGTGCGAAGTGGGTTGGAAAGGACGCTGTATTCCATATTTTATACATCCCTCGTCGACTGTCTTACAGCTAGTTGAACCTCCCTGCATCGAATTGGACTGGTGCGGGTCGATCCGTGCGCTAGCATTCAGATAGACTCAGATAGAGAACCAAGACATTTCTCCTTCGCGGCAAAGCAGCCCCAGGACTTGGTAGCGAAAAATAGTTGCGTTCCCATTGAGGAAGGTGTTACCCGGCAATTTCGTTTGTTGACTGCTATCATGAACACAGTGACCTTAATGGAAAGTGGGCGTGGTCATTAGCGGTCCAATGACGCACTGGCTTGCGATACACGGGACACGGATCTTGCCCCTTTTGATAACGGACAACTTGAACACGAGGATGCCCAACCCAAGGGAAAATTACCTGGCAGGCACGATTGGGAGAAACGAACTGAATGGATACCATCAAGCCAGCAGGCAGCGTCTTGTCGGATGGTCCGAGAGTCAGTCATCTATCGCAATCCGGGGTAAAGGAAGGTCAGCAGACCTCTATCTCACTGAAAATATCCATTCGTATACGTCAGACTCAACCGTGATAGCTAAACTAATGGCGCCTGAAGGCGACAAAATTTCTATGCTTTGACACAATTGACATTGACTTAAGCGTGTCGATAAGCGTTTAAAAGCTTGTAGAGCAGGGGCAGAAGGGTGTAACAATGCTCCAATTAGGAGGCAAGCTTCCTTCCTATCTTCGCAACAGCGCAGAGCCATGCGTCGGGTATCTGAGACGCGAGTCGCTGAATCTATGAATACAGAGCTGAGGTACAGTGATACAGCGTAGTCTATGACGACACGACGAATTAGAACGAGCTCACCACGACCAAGAAAGATAAGACGAACACCGAGTTGGCTATGAACAGGCCAGTTATTGCCGAGCAATTAACAGCGAATGTCGAGTTCTCCGACCAGTCAAAAGGCCTGATCAGATATCGAACCTGCGCACAACAACGTTGCCTGCCAGTGCAGATATGATCCGTTTTTCGTCAAATACTACCGCCCCTTTCACTGGCTCCGGGTGAGTATCTCTCGCGGGGAAATTACCAGGAGAGACTTCTGCACCGGTCCCATTCTCGAGATCCCAGACCCAGATGCTACCATTGTGACCCAAGCTGACGCATCTTCCATCTGCTAAGGATAGCGCTGTAATAGGACCCGTTTGGCCGTGCAACGTTCGAACGAAAGTCAGTTTCGGCGATGGTGCCGATACGGACGCGCTTTGAGGGGGAAGGCTGAGGCGATAAAGTTGGAGCCCTGAGGCAGAGTGCATGGGCGAAGCCTTCATAGATGTTGCATCTGGGGATGGAGAAGGGGAGGTCGTGGACGAGGAAGGGGATGAACATTCCAATGGCGGCGTATAACCCGCAAGGTGTGGGACCCGGTCGCCTGGAGCCAACACAACCCACTTCCCGTCAGTTTGAGTATCCGCTACATTGGAGACTTTCCGACTCCATTGCTCCCTCATAGCTCGAAGTTTGCGTTCATCTACCCATCCATGAGGCACGTCAATAGTGCGAATAGTCCGGGTGCTCCGAATGGCCATTCCTTCTGAGCTGGACCGTGAAGGAGTTTCCGAGCGANAAAACCTAGCACAGAAGTCGCTGAGTTTCGAGTTTGCTGCGTGCTCGATTCATTGCCAGAAATGATCATTTCCGTTGCCCCAACCGACCAATGCGCCGGATACACGGGTATGGCATAGGCAAGAACGAGCTTATAGCTTGACGGTGATGGACTGGATAGGACTAGAGATGTGGGGGGAAATGAAGTGAATGATGTCACGGTTTCGGAATGGCGAACGACGTCCGTCGACAAGTCGTAGATCGAGAGCGAAAACGATTGCGAAAGTGTTACAAGGAGAGGATGGTGATACACTGCATGGATTATGGGTGCAGTCCGTAAAGGCCTCCCGGATGGTAGGTATGTGTGCTGGCGATAATAAGATCCCGGGTGTGAATGGTTCAAACACCAAACGATGAATTCGCCGGATGACAGGAATGACGCCAAACGAAACCTGGGGCATCCGGCGGCTGGAGGGGATTGATCCAATGCCAGTGCTGTGATATGTGAAATGTCGGCCATGGTAGATTCGCAAGGAATAGTGAATCGGGCCTTCGAAGTGGGACCGGTCACCTGTATTCCAGGCAGCTTCATTGGTCGCGATGACGCCGTTAAGGTCAGGTTACCAGCGACAAGAATGTTGGTGTGATACGAGTAAGATCCACTTGTGCTAGAGCTTGGTCCGAGTGTGAATAGCTCCTCCATTCTGCATCTGCCTAGACATCGTTGAACGGTCCGACGACGGAGCTAGGGAACATAAATTGCTCACCTCTTTGCCAGTTTGACGATATCCTGAACATCCACTTCCAATCCTTGGTATCTTCTGCATGAGTCCGACCGGGCAACGGCTTGATTTCTCTACCATCCGAACGGCCGACAAACCCCTTTACTCCGCGTAGTCTTGATCGACCGAAGGCTCGTAGGTATTCCCTCCTCCAGAGCTCACTGTCGGAAGACAACCTGGACCAGTTCTTGTTTATAGTTGCCGCGACGCAGAGGTCAACCCAGGATAGATGAGAGAAAATGCAAAGAACAAGTTCATCGTAGATTGAGTTCTCGAAGGTGAGAATGTGCCGAGCTTCCGCTCCGCCATTTAAAGTGTGAAAACGCTTCGCGGGAGGCAATGGTGCCGGTGAGAGTTGATGCTTCGACATGGATATTAATCTCAACGCTGAACCTTGTAGCAGCAGCGAGGAAGATGGTGGTCAAGGCGCAGGAGACGGTGGGAGTTGCAAGAGGGACCCTGACTAATGACGCGATCATGGTCGTCGGCAAGTACTTCACTCTACTTTGATCTCAACCATGGCGCCCTCTCGCGGTCCACAACCTATCCCTCGGGACCTCCATGTCGTTCTCAATAGCCACAAGGGACCTGTTAACGTCGCGCGCTATGCCAAGGGCTCTGCAAAATACATCTTGACAGGGGGACAGGACCGGACTGTTCGACTATGGAACGCCAGCCTGGGCACGGAGATCAAGACGTTCGCCGGTCATGGATACGAGGTGCTTTCTGTCACTGTGTATGTCAAAGCAGCTCTGAATGGCTTCTTCTGTGCTCACCTGGGGATTTTAGTGCTCATGATAATGCAAAGTTTGCATCATCGGGGGGAGACCGGTCTGTCTTCGTATGGGATGTTGCGACGGGCCAAACCATCCGACGCCTCTCGGGTCACCTGGGCAAAATTCACGCAGTCGAATTCAATGAGGACGCCAGCGTTGTTGCCAGCGGTGAGATAGCCTTTGCATTCCTCCTGATTCTTCTCGCTAACAGAACCGAAACAGGTTCGTATGATTCCACTGTACGTTTATGGGACCTAAGGTGTGTTCGCCGCCACCCTGACTCCAGAAGATAGCGAAATTTAAATTTACCCCGCACCTCGCGGTCAGGGCCCAGACTCGTCAGTCAATTCAAACGCTTGAAGAGGCTCGTGACGCAGTCCAAACGCTCTACGTTGGTTCAACGTATCTCATTTCTGGATCTGTGGATGGCCATGTACGGACATACGACCTACGGAAAGGGGAACTACGCTCCGATTTTATTGGAAGTTCGTCATAGTCTGATTCCCCTGCTTCGACGCACTGAAAACATGGGGCTGTAGATCCGGTGACAGCTGTCATCCCCACACAAGATTCTACCACCTATCTCGCAACAAGCCTGGATAGCCATGTTAGGTTGATGGATATGGCAACAGGGAAGATGCTCAACGACTTCACTGGCCACGCGAACGAATCGTATCGGTGTCGCGCGTGCTTTAGCTACGGCGAAGCTAGTGTTCTGTGTGGAGATGAAAAGGGTCTCATATGGGCCTGGGATCTACTTGACGTAGGTTGCTCAAAGCATGCTGCAATTACATTAATTCTGACCGTCTCATAGGGGAAAGTAATGCCACCGAACCCTCCGCCGAAAGCTCACCACAAAGTTATTACATGGACTGAGCATCATCCTATCGATGCGGGAGAGTTCATCACCTGCAGCGCAGATGGTACGGCCAAAGTATGGAAGACATCGACAGATCAAGACTGAGCTACAGCAAGCTCTGCTGCATTCTTTGGCAAAGAAAGGGATCCTTGGGCCATCGACTGAGTTGCAGGGCCTCCTGTGTATAACGTGAAAACCGCCGATGCAGGTCTGGAATGGCCTTGGCAGACGCCCCTCACACTAACACTTTTCCGTAGAAGGTTAGATCTGGTACATTCGTTTCGATGTCCATGCTGGCGATAGGTCATTCTTTGATCGGTCATTGGTTTGGTTGGTGTACAAGTGCCGCTGTTTCCTACACTATGTATTCAAATTTGAATGCGGAAAGTATGAATCTTCCCCACAACCCCAGTGTATCCGAAGAAACGGCAGTGGCGTAACGCTAGAACACACGCCAATTTCGATGCAAGCTGCAGCAATAAATGTGTGTGGAGTCCATCATCGCTTCACTTGGTTCGCCGCCTCTGCTCCCAAACATATGAATCCGATGTGTGTCAAGAAGCTGAGATAGAACTGACCTCTACGCGTTGCATCCTCGAGCAGCTGAGTATCCACATGCTCCGCTGGTAACTGAACGTATCGAACGACCGATCCTCGAATGAAACAGTTCTTTACGGCCATCTGATACGGTTCTTCAATATAACGAAACGCGATATGCGGATTCGGGGACGTACCATGTGTGGGTGTCGTGCTGGGTCGGAGACTGTGATGTTATCTAGGCGAATGTTCAGAAACCTGGATCGTGTTTTGAGTGGAGCTCGAGGGGATATTTTGAGAAGGCGCACTGGTCGACAGATTTGAGCACTCCAGTGATCGAAAGGTCATTCTTAAGTTCGACTGTGACCGTCTGGTCAGTCAGGGTTTTGAAGACTGAGAAAATAAGCTGATCTCTTGTCTTGTTAGCTGCTGATCCAGAGCTGGCGCAGGGCAGCAAAGCTCACCATGCTGGGCGGAGTGCTGGTGGTTTGCGCTCAAAGGGCAGAGGGGTTTGTTTGGCTGTGCACGTCTGAACCAAACAGCGCGCCCTGTACGGATTAGCCGGCTTTCGATTGGCCCACACGTGCTGACGACATGATCGAGGACTCGGAGTCGCTCTGCTGAGAGCATTACCTGTTCGCTCGGCCATCGCCTGCTGCGCTTTATTTATTCCCTTCTTTCCCATTTCTCAACCAACCCTCCCCGTAATGTCGTTTGCAAGGCCGACCTCGCGATGTGTACAGCGACTGGCTACCAGAAGGTTCGCGTCTTCGACCGCGAGCAAAAGGCGAGTGCCAATTGAGCTTCACAGCCTGCAGAGTCCTGACGACCCATTCTAGTCCAACAGGTCGGGCAGTCCAGTCTGAAGCTAATTCTGACAGCTCTGACGTCTACAAACAGCAATTGTCATGTTGAATATGGGTGGTCCTGCGACCGTCGCAGAAACACACGACTTTTTGAAAAACTTGTTCATGGACGGAGACCTCATCCCGTTGCCATTCCAACGTTTTCTTGCACCGGCCATTGCCCGTCGTCGCACGCCCCAAATTGAGCAGCAATATACAGACATTGGTGGAGGCTCGCCTATCCTTCGGTACACCAAATTGCAGGGTGAAGGGATGGCGCAGTTGCTTGATGAACTTCATCCGGAGACGGCACCACACAAGCCATACGTTGCATTCAGATACGCAAATCCTCTGACAGCGGCCACTGCGCGCCAACTCAAGGAAGACGGAGTCAAACGAGCGATTGCGTTTACACAATATCCTCAGTACAGCTGCAGTACGACGGGAAGTAGTCTGAACGAACTCTTCCGAAAAGGCAAAGCTGGGGAACTGGGAGATATTCAGTGGAGTGTAATTGACCGATGGGGGACCCATCCCGGGTTCATTGAGGTGTGCATCCTTACCATCCTCAACTTTTGACTTTTCGCTCTAACAGTCAATTGCTCCGATGCGTCCACTACAATCTAGGCAGTAGCACAGAACATTGAAGCTGCGCTCGCCAAATTCTCACCCGAAGACCGCTCGGATGTCGTATTGCTTTTTTCAGCACATTCATTACCAATGTCTGTCGTGAACCGCGGAGATCCGTATGTACTCGAGGTATCGGCATC
The DNA here is from genome assembly GCA_004126415.1 of Candolleomyces aberdarensis. Lineage (NCBI taxonomy): Eukaryota > Fungi > Basidiomycota > Agaricomycetes > Agaricales > Psathyrellaceae > Candolleomyces > Candolleomyces aberdarensis. The sequence continues at coordinate 25,020 of SDEE01000100.1, read as the reverse complement.
CGTTGCGGCAGTGATGCAGAGGCTGGGACACTCAAACCCGTACCGTTTGGTATGGCAATCCCAAGTGGGTCCCTCTGCCTGGATGGGCATGCAGACCTCCGAAGCACTCAAAGGTTTGGCTCATCTTGGGCGTAAACGCGTCGTTCTCGTTCCCATCGCGTTCACAAGTGATCACATCGAGACCTTGTATGAACTGGACCTGGAGTATCTGAAAGAAGCCAAGGAGGTAAGTCAAATCCGTGGTTCTTCCCCTGTTTCAATTGTATCTTCTCAACTTTATTCACTCTTAGCATGGCATGGAAGCTTACCGAGCCGAATCCCTCAACGATTCCCCCGTCTTCATTCGTGCGCTGGCCGACATCGTCACCGAGCACCTTCAGGACTGCAAGGCTGGCAAAGGTCCTGTGAGCAACCAGATGCCGTTGCGGTGTCCCGGATGCAAGAACACAACCTGTGGGGAACAAAAGGAATGGTTTGCCCGGGGTGGTTGAGCCACGGACGTGTTCAAATAAGCTATGTATGGTCTTTAGATATCCAAAAGCTAAACGACACGATGATGGATCTTATTGTGGTATTACGTTCGAGAAAAAGGACGTTTTGGCAAACGCCTGCCTCTTGCATGGACTTCAAATGTATTCCTTAGTCAGCGAATGATCACCGCCAGTAATCTACGCGAGTTGACCGCAGAGTATAAAGACTGCTGGATGAAGCTCGCGTTCCAGCATCCATCTTTTCTCCTTCTCCTCCCCCAAGTATGCCCAGGAGTACCGTAGTTTCTGCCCCCGGCAAGGTTCTCATTGCTGGAGGCTATCTCGTTCTCGACCCCGCTTTCTCTGGCACTGTGGTCTCGACCTCGTCGCGTTTCTACACCGTCATTCAAGATCAGAAAGACAAGAGCTCGAACAAGATACGTGTCAGTTCCCCCCAGTTCTTGGAGGCTACATGGGACTATGAAGTGTCCTTTGACGGTGCTAAGGTCACTGTTGAGGCTGCGGCAGCAAAGTAGGAGATGGATCCGTGCCATCTATTGCTTCCAACTAACATCATTTCCTTATTGTTACTCTGGGCAGCACGAGCAAGAACAAGTTCGTCCACCTAGCGCTGCAGAAGACACTAGGGCTTGCAATTGAGGCCAAAGGAGAGAAATCGGTCCAAGCGTCTCTGGAAGCCGGGCTTGACATCGCCATCGTTGGTGATAATGACTTTTACTCCCAGAGGGCCAAGGTACGTTGCTGCATCTCCCCCATTTTGAGGTGTATTCACAACGATGACCTGCGGCCGTCCTATTTAATTTACAGCTTGAGGAACTCGGGCTACCTCGCACGCTGAAATCTCTGGCTGAGATCCCAGCATTCGTCCCAACCAAGGTGCACCTGTCCGACGTCCACAAGACGGGATTGGGTTCCTCTGCTGCATTGATCACCTCCTTGACGTCCGCCTTACTCGTCCATCTGGACGTGATTTCCAATGAGTCTCTGTCCGAAGACGACAACGATGGCAGGAGACTGGCGCACAACCTCGCCCAATACGTCCATTGCCAAGCTCAAGGCAAGGTCGGGAGTGGATTCGACGTCTCCGCTGCCGTCTTTGGCAGCCACCTGTACACTCGGTTCGACCCTAGTGTGATCAGCGACTTGATGAACGAGTCCAACGTGAGTACTCGTGTTTGCGTTTATATTAACCCTTCTTTCTTCCTTTGGCTGAAACGTTTTTCTTTTCCCCCGCTTTTTTTTTTGGTTTGTAAAAGTCACCAACGAAGCTGTTGCCCGTTCTCTCTGCGTCGAACCCAGCATGGGATTACCGAATCGAACCCTTCAAACTACCTCCGTTGACCCGCATCATGCTTGCGGACGTCGACGCTGGCAGCGACACTCCCTCGCTCGTCGGAAAGGTCTTGAAATGGCGCAAGGAAAAGAGCGATGAAGGTGAGCCCTTTTTTCAATAATTGACACGTCTCCGTCTCCTTGCTTCACGGATACTCGTGCTCATTCCTCTTTAATTTGGTCAGCGAACGCGTTGTGGAAGAACCTTGATCAATTGAATCAATCGTTGGCGCAGACGTTGCTGCAGCTTGCGAAGTTGCATGACCGGGATCCCAAGAACTATGCAGAGTCTGTGAAGTATATCTCGACGCTTCAGCCCGTCCAGGTGAGTGTTGTTTTCGTTTACATGAGGGGATTTTTTGCTGAATGACCTTCTCTAGTGGCAGGCTAATCCCTGGCAACCTGAGCAGGAGCAACCCGTTATCTCGACTTTCTACGAGGCTCATCGCATTTCGGAGGTATGAATTTCACTCACCTCTTCTCTTTTCCATCACCATTATTGACCGTCGTGATACTTCATTTTTAGCAAATCCGCGAGAAGATGAGGGAAATGGGTAACCTCTCCGGAGTGCCCATCGAGCCACCTGAGCAGACCAAGCTCCTCGACGGATGCGTTTCTCTTGCTGGCGTCATCGGAGGTGGTGTTCCTGGTGGTACGTTTACCTACCTCTCCGTCGTCTGCCAGATTAACTGACATTATCACTTCATTCAGCTGGTGGATACGACGCAGTCTGGCTCCTCGTCTGCGATCCTGTTAGCTCTGCTCCTGATCAAAGCCCAACCGAACGAGTTGAGTACCTCTGGTCCCAGTATACAGAGCTCGGCGTCTCTCCCTTGTCTGCAAAGGAAAGTTTGGCGAAGGGAGCTAGGATCGAATCCCTGGACAAGATTCCCGGGCTCAAGGATGCCATTTCTCCTTCCTCTTGATTTCCATATCTGCTTGCTCCATGCTACACCTGCGTCAGCGGTAGAAACGTCGATATGGGAGAAAGTATATACACGAACGAAAGCGAATAGGTTGAGAAGTGTCCCTGAAACGTTTTGACAAAGTCGACGAAATTGACGAGAATCTAGATACCTAGTATTAAATATCTATTACTACGATTTTATCCGCTACATACATAATTTTGCTGTACCCTCCGATGTCCATGTTTTAGAAAGTGCAAGAACGAGCGAAATAGCCATGACCGTTAAACCGAAACAGACACAAACGACAGCTGGGAGTTTTGACCGATGATACCAAGGTGTGTTCTTGTCGAGTAGCTTGTAATAGCATGCAGCAGGGAATATGAAAGCTAACGCAGTGGCGGAAACTCCACCCGTTATCTCGAGCATGACCCCAAGATCGCAAGTTATGAGAGAGACTATTAATTTCGAGTGAGCGGCGCTGCATTTGAGAAGGAAATGGGGAGTGATACACACCAACCATGGACGAGAACAGGATAACCGTGGTGAAGAAGAGATGACGTTGAGGGTTGAAACTCTCATGCGAGAAGAAGTAGTCTTCAATGACCTAGAACGACAGACAGAACGAGCGGAAGCTCAGTATACGGAAATTAACAATGACGAAACTTTAAATTGCACGCACCTCTCTGCACACAAATAACTCCAAAGGGAGTGTGGTGAACATGTTCAGTCCGAAGCAAAAACGAGCGACGTTAATGAGCGTGTCGTGCTATTGAATGATTAAGGTTTCAGTATGTGAACATCTCAAGATGTGAAAGGAAGACGAGAACTGACTTCGGGAAAATTGTTGAGGATGTTGCCTTGCGTCTTGTCTGTGAAGATGAGATAGGCCGAGACGGCCAGTGTCGTGCATGCGACCAAGGACACAAGGGTTGAAACGTGAGTTACTTTGGCGAATCGATCTAATGTCGGTGTGCGCATACTGCCGTATATCATCAGAGAGTTGTGATGACAGACTATTGGATTTGCTTAGTGGAGTTGCGTTCGAGTGCTTGGGTCAGGACTTACCGAATGCGAAACTGATAACACCTATGGCTTGGAAGATTCCGGTATTGATAAACGTAAACCGTTGAGATGGATCTCCTTTCAACTCTGGAGGGACATGCGGACCCTCTACCAGAACAGAGATTACGATGATGAACATCCCCACTAGAGCAAGGCCAGATGCCCGTGAAAGTTTATGGATATCGCGATAGAGTGAAAGGGGATAGGATATGCAGAGAGTACAGAAAGCGATCATGAACTGCCGATTGGTGAGGAGTTTGAGAACGGGGATGGTGACAAGCTTGGGAAAGGCTGAGCGAATGACATGAGGTATAGTGTCGCCAATGATGATTCCAAAAGCGCACATTCCTAGGAACGAGAAGGAAGTCAGACGGGAGAGTAATTGGGTACATTAAACGCGCTAACCTCCGAATGCAAAGGAGAATTGGAACAGGGAGACAGCCGCTCGTCCTGCTGAGCCAAAGCAGTGGTTCATTACGTCGATATAGGACGGTCGACCGCTCAATTTGGCGTTTGTGACTATGAGCCGTATTGTCCAGTCTGTTATTCCGCAGATTAAGACCAATAGCAGAAGTCCTGTCACAAAGCCTGCTTGACGGACAGCGTATGGCAACCCTATGTACAAGGCTTAGAGAAACGTTCGACAAGATCGTGTTATACACATACCGATGATACCTGAATTTGTATTAGCAAGAGTTAATATCGGTCAAGGATACCACACACCTGCACCAAGTATAGAATTGGCCATATTAGCGATGGAATCAAGCATTCCTCCACCAGCGGTTTGTTTCTGAGCAAGCTCCTCCAAGTCAACATGATCCGTGGCCGATCCATTTCGCTCATTGAGAGGCAAAGATGCATCTAGACTTCGGCGGGATATCGAGGTGTCATACAGTCCAACCAGCAAAGGCATCCGTTGGTCAGAGCCATGGCTCCGTGAGCCCAAGCGGGCGTGGTCGAGATTCCTCTGAGAATCATCGTCTAGTTCATCCGAGTCAAGCTCAAACTCTAATGGGATTGAAATTAATCCATATCTCGTTCTCGATGCAAGGGAAGCACATACTACATACCTGCCTCACGGCTTTCCGTTGCCCATCTCGAAGACGGTGGTACTCTGGGTGGGTCTTGGAACGAGACGTGTCGTTCGCCGGCGTTTCCGTTTCCAGAAGCAGCTGTGTGGGTATTGGGACCTGCAAGAACGCTGTCCTCCTCGTCCGAGTCATCTGCAGAGAACAGGGTGGTATTCTCGTTGGAAGGCGCTGGCTCGCTTGAGTCTAGCAACGGCTGACGGAATTCGTGGTCATCGGAGCGGTTGCCTCCACGAGATTTCGACTGGGAAAACATTATGAACGCAGCATAGGGCTACCTGTGTCGTATACAGGCTTTCTGGAATATCTGGAGACGACAGGGATACGTGGGGTTCAGCCAGGCGACGCGGCGACGCTAATGGGTGTTGCTGACGTAATGCGCCCAGAACCATTCCCCCGTTCTCGGAGCACAACACTCAGCACATTGGGTCTGATGGTGGAACTATACCAAGCCTTGTCTTTTGCTTTTCACCACCACCGGCGCCTTCCCTTCCCCCCAGGATACTCTCCGACGAGACTGGTCTCGTTGCGGCGCCCTAACTTATTTCTCGACCGCGAACAGTCGCTATGCAGCCACTTTCCTTCCTTCTAATCTCTCTGCTTCACGTCGCCCTCCATGGTACAGCGAACGGTGCAGAAGTCATCGCTCCAGACCAGCTGGCACAGAGATACAGCTTGACCGCGAGCACATCTTTCCCATTCCCGACAGCCACTCAGTCCGTCTCTGACACTGAGGCACTTCTCGTCTCGGGCTGGGGTTTAGGCAGAGCAAGGGTTCAGAACAGTCCAGAAAACCTTCAGTTCGTCGCCGACCCATACCCAAGCAGTACTGGCACAGTTTCGACAGGCGTCTTGAACTCGACCGGACCTGTCCTCCAGGTCACGTATCCTGCCAAGTCCTTCTCACACGAGACCGGCGGCACCCAGTTCTTCAACCTCTGGAATAACACCTCTGGCGGAAACTTCCTATCCATGATCTTGACGTATGAGCTCGCGTTTGAGGATGGTTTCGACTGGGTCAAGGGAGGAAAGCTTCCTGGATTGCGAGGAGGGCTCAATTCCACCGGGTGCAGCGGAGGGAACCAACCGACAGGCGACTGTTTCAGCGCCCGTCTGATGTGGAGGAAAAATGCCAATGGAGAAGGTAAGTAGCCTCTCTGTTCTCACAGAGCAGTAAACTGAGTATGAGACAGTATATGCCTATATCCCGACGACCAATGATATTTGCAGCCGTCGGGGCGTCATCTGCAATTCCGATTTTGGGACCAGCTTCAATCGCGGGAGCTTTGGATTCACGACTGGACGGTGAGGGAAACTATGATGTTTCGAAGGATTTATCTTAATTCATATCTATCTCTCCAGCTGGAATCGAGTGACCATCCTTACCCAGCTCAACAACCCACCGAACGTTGCGAACGGGCAGATGAGAGTCTAGTAAGTCGTCAACACTGCAAAGCATCGCTCACCCTAAATACCTTTTCAGTTATAATGACGAGCAAGTTGTCGATGCTGAAGGCCTGCAAATTCGTAACACCGACCAGGTATCAATCAATGGCCTTTTCTTCTCGTAAGTTCTCTTCATATCAATGTTCTCAACAATGATCGACTCGACCCTTTTCCAGGACATTCTTTGGCGGTGAGTTATGATTATCGCGTTTTTGAATTCGTCTCTCATTCTTCCACAGGTAACGACGATTCATGGGCAACTCCTAACACCGTACATTCGTATTTCCGCAATATCCAGATGTGGGGCGGCGAAAACCCGTCATCCCTCACTGGCCCGGTGATCAAAAGTAATGCTCTCCCGCAAACCCCGAGGACAGCGGCTGGCTTTGTCATGGCCTCCATTGCCTTTGGAGCTGTTACTGCACTGGTCTAAGCGTTCCTTGGCAAGTAGACATAATGTCCGACGGACTGTGATGCTCTAAATTCCTGTATATCTATCTGACTATATTGACGGCCTTACAACTATCCCCATACCCATGTATGTACTCTACCTGTCACTACCCACTGCATAATTTAGGCGCTGCACTGCTCTTTGTCTGTTGCTGTGGGCCTACGGAAACCTGGTTCCGGAGATCAGCTCCGTTCGGCCGAAGCGGAGCACTCGATCATTGATCCGGCTAAAATACCATCATTTTCGACTTAGCCAAGGGTTAGCAACCTTTTAGTCAGCGCCGTAAGGACTACTAAAACGGTCAAGTGTAATGGGCCCAGAGTTGCCTTTGCCACTTCAACCCCAACGATATGGCGTTCTCTGGTGCTTTGGTGGGTTAGAGTTTGCTTTGCATTGTCAGACTGTTGCTGACCAGGGGAATTTGCAGACACTCACTGATCTAAACGATTTCATATCACCATCGCAAGCTTGTATCAAACCCGTCGAGCAGGTGGATAAGCCGAAGCAAGAGGAATATGTCGGAGCAAAGGTGAGCTTTTGAGCTTCTGAAATAGCTGCTGATATTGACGATGTTCATTCCGCTCAGACGGAAATCGTCGTCGATTCCACCGGGGCGTACTACGAGGTCGCAAGCGAAGGCGTTCAGCTGAACAAACCTCGCTCGTCCCAATCCAATGAGGTATCATCTTCCTCTGGGACAAAGCTAGCCCAGGCGCAGATAAACCTGAACGACTGCTTGGCCTGTAGGTTCGCAAGTTCACCTATTTTGTGAGGACAACTATACTGACGCGAAATTGTAGCGGCTGCATCACGTCGGCTGAATCGGTGCTCATAACACTCCAATCTCACACCGAGGTGCTCACTTTCCTCGAATCAAACGAAAAGGGATGCGAGGACTTGATGAAACTGCCTGTCTTTTCCATTGCACCACAATCTTTGGCGTCGCTGGCGGCTGCACTCACCGCCACGGCTTCGTCCTCTTCGGCATCTTCTACGGTCCCGAGGATAACGCCACGCCAGGTCCTCCGTCGAGTGCAAGCATTTTGCAAGGAGGCTCTGGGTATAGACGACGTCCTGGACATCACATTTGCTCGGCATCTTGCCTTGCAAGAACATATTCTGGAGTTTGAAGAGCGGAAGGCCAAAGATGCTCTTGGAGGAGAAGAGGCGCAAGGCCAGCTGCCCATGCTCGCAAGTGCATGCCCGGGATGGATATGTTATGCAGAAAAGGCACACTCTGAAATGCTCCCGTTCATCTCGAGGACGAAGAGTCCACAGCAGGTCATGGGGACGCTGGTTAAAGAGTGGCTGGGGAAGCGTCGCGGTAGAAGGTAAGCCTCGATCTTTCTGTGATCGTTTAGGCATTAGCCTTTGCACTTTTTTCGTTATTGGATGAGCTGCTATCAAGCTTTTTGACTTTTTTTGTCGCTGACTTTCAAACGTAGCCTCATGGAAAGAAATGACTGACGATTTCTCTTCTTCTTCTGATTTGCAGCCCCGACAAAGTCTATCACGTCTCCGTGATGCCCTGCTACGACAAGAAGCTTGAAGCTTCGCGGAAAGACTTTTACAACGAGATTTATTCGACAAGAGATGTGGATTGTGTCATAACGACTGGGGAGTTGGAGACAATGATGAGGGAAAAGGGTTGGGATTTGTCTCAGCCCGTTCGAGGCGAGCTAGACGATCTGGACCCCCCTTCGTCCCTTGCAGCCGATGATAATTGGATACCCGAACTCCTGCAACACCCCGGATCCTCCTCTGGCTCGTATTTGATGTCCATCATCGAGCACCTTCAACGGTCGTCCACCCTCCCGCTCACCCTGACGTCCAAAACCATGCGAAATGCGGACTATGAAGAATTCACCTTAACCGAGGAGTCGTCAGGGAAGATCGTGTTCAAAGGCGCCAAGTGCTACGGATTTAGAAATTTGCAAAACGTGGTCAGGAAAGTCGGCAAGGAACGTGGTGTACGAGTTGGGAGTGGAGCAGCAGGCAAGATGGGTGGCAGAGCCGTAAATGGAGTTGCCTCTAGAAGACTGAAGAAGACCGGAGGTGACTCGGATGCAGGAAAAGAGCGTCAGTACGATTATGTCGAGGTGATGGCTTGTCCTAGTGGGTGCGTGAACGGCGGCGGCCAACTTAAGCCAGTTCTCCCCTCGTCGCTTGGTACTTCATCCAAGGCCCCCGGAATCGATGAAGAAGGGTATTCGCGGGACTGGCAACAGAACGGTGTTTTAATCTCCAAGGACGACAACAGCCGTGCGATGGATGTGGAGCTACAGCCGCAAAGTGGGGTTGTGATGAACGCGAAATGGGGGGACAAAGATTGGACCAGGAGAGTGGAAGAGGCCTATTGGTTAGACAGCGAACGGGAAGAAGAGAAGAGCGCCGAGGATGAAACTCGTTCGAAAACAACGATCAGTGAGGGCATGCCTCATGATCTGCCTCCACAATCTGCCCAACCTGCTGCACTTACAGATGATATCAGCACGCGGCAGTTGATCATGACGCCTGCAGATGGTCTAGACCTTGGGGGGATAGGTGGTAGTAGAGAGGATAAGGGTTCAACAACAAAGGGGGGCGAGGGTCACCCGGTAAGGCCCGTGTACACGACGAAGATGGTCAATGGTCCCTCAGGACCGGGGTCAACTGAGCAAAAGCGAGGCGGCTGGAATGTGCGACCGCTCACCTGGGCCGATAAATTGGCCGTTCGGGTACTCAACGACCTTTGTGGGCAAGACGGTGAAAGTGCGAAGCGCCGACATCGATTTTTCCGAACCGAGTACCACGCCGTAGAGAACAACGAAGTTGTAGGGCTTGCGGTGAAATGGTAGAGGGTCATAATGGACTTGCATTAAATTTTAGTGATGATACACATGCATCGGGGAAAATACATCGGTCATCACAATGGCAATGAGGCCAAGCACAGAACTGAATCTCGAATCGCGGGGTAAGAAGCAGAAGGATGTGTTGGTGAGGGTATTCGGAAATTATATGTCAGATGCAGGGAGATAGAGGGCGTGATGTGGGATATAGATGGTGTTGATACAAAAAATGCAGAATCAATACAATCCGTTGGACGTCGGCAATGCTAATGAGACTAGATGAGTGTAAAAATAGACGTGGCAGATGAATGGGTATGCGGATTAGTATAACGGTAGAATAAATCATGATATGCAAAGCAGAATGCGTGGTGAATGGACAGCGAGTGCAGGTGTTCGACAGGGAGGGTGTCAGGGACCAAGGCCGGGGTGGGAAGCGGAAGCGAAGGCGATGCAGCGCAGCAGCGGCAGTGAGGCGCCTTGAGGACTAGTATTAGCGCGGTTGTCGAACAGCACCACCGTTGGTTCTGAACCAGTAGTCGCAGTGGGAGCAGAAGTCTGTCGTCTTCTTGGTGACCGTTTCTTGGTAGTCCGGGTCAAGATACTGGAGCCGTCGGTTAGCCGATGGCCGAGGACGAAGGACATCGGAACCACCTACGCGTTTGCAGTTGGGACAATGGGGGCAATTCGATGGATGCTGGTCAGAGTTCATGCAGAAGCGGTTTCCACAGTCGCGTTTGCTGACTTCCTTGGTCTGGGGAGGGGAAGGGATGAGGGGGGCGGAACCGAGGGCACGAGGAAAGACGAACAATGATATAGTGGCCACAGCCGTGCTGGGTGCCTTCGCTGTGTATTCTGCACATGGTGGAGGATCTCGGGTCGCTGTCGCGTACGATGAGGACGAGGGACAGAAAAATGCGGGGCGGAGTGAAGAAAAGAGAGGAGAATGGAGGCCATTTATATACCACAACCGTGACGGAAAGGGCTTGTCGACCGGAGCCTGAGCTCAGATCTGATTGGCACTCCGAAACCACCATCGTTCCGTAAAACAAAATAAAAACCGATAACGATCACTATGACGAAAAGAAATCAATTTTTATTTCCACGCGTGTAATTCGCCGGTATTTCCAAATCAGGGGCCAACACGTCACGCGCCGAGTGCCTTGCGAGCGGCCAATGTCCTCTTCCACCCCCACCACCCGTTCTCGGACCTCTCTCTTCCTCTCCTACCGCGAATCCAGGGCACGCTCCACCCGCTTCTCCAGGGCCAGACAGCGCCCGACATACGACGACCTCGATGCGCCCGACGACGAGCACCAGGGCCTCATCAGCAGCACCCCCNAGCCACGTCGCAGTCGACGTCAACGAGCTTCCTCCGCAATGGTGGCGCCTTCCCTCTAGCTTCCTGGTCTCTGGACTCGTTTGACTCTTCTGAACCACAGGGTCGACCTCGCGGATCAGGTGGAAGACCTTCTCGTAGATGCGCAATCCAAAAGTGTGTCCCAGTCGCCTCACTTTCTGGACCGTGCTGATGCTTCCCCGCATGGGCATCTTTTTCCCCCGGAATTTCATTTCTCTCTAATGTCCAGTCGTGTCTCTGGACAAACTCCATTCCAAGCATATCCTCCCCGGGTTCTCGGACCGGACGCAGGAGGAGCGGGAGATAGAGGCTTTGACGAACAGCGTCACAAAGGTCAGCCCGGGTCCGTGATTCCGGCCTGCTACTCCGTTGCCGACCAGACTCGTTTGCATACAGGATTTTAGACGATGTCATTTCCTGATCCAAAAGATTGGGTCCTTCCAACCCCACAGCTTTCCACCTGATCCTCAGTCCTCGAGAAATGAACTCCATACGGCCAAGAACGTTCAACGCGGCCTTGCGGCCAAGCTCCAGGATTTAAGCGCTACCTTTAGGAAGAAACAGCGCGTTTACATGGAAAGTGCGTGCGTAGCTCCAGTCCTTCTCTTATCAATACCCATCTACTTGTTACTCCGTACCTGATCCGTGCCTTCTCCCGCGATGCTGCATGTCGCTATCGATTTCATCACGAGTCTCTTTTAAACTCTGGTTCACCCATTCTTTGAACTCGGGCTGACCATGTTCCAGAACTCCAAGGTCAGGCGACCAAGAACCAAGATTTATTGGTCGCTTCAGGCGCCATCTCTTTGAAAGGATCCGAGGGGTTGAGTGCAGTCGATGATGACATTCAGGCTGCCGTGAGTTCTTCCTTTGGTTTCAAAGTCCACCCGCATCTTCTCAACAAGTTGTCACTTATCCTTTCGCGTCATCCGGTCGGCCTCGGTACTTGTGCGCCACATTCTCCGCTCCTTTCTCATTTGCCCGAACCTCGTTCCTTGCGATTCATCTCTTTCATCATCCGGATTTATCTCATCGATGCGATGGATCCTGTCCCTTAGACCCATACCCGAAATCAGTCCATGTCACTCGTCCACGCAGACCCATCTGCAGAGTTACGTGCACGAGACCGGGAATTGACCGAAATTGCAAAATCCATCGCGACCCTTGCCGAACTTTTCAAGGACCTCTCGGTGCTTGTCATTGACCAGGGCACGCTCCTTGATAGCGTGGAATATAACATTGAACGAACCGCGGTGGACCTCGAAGAGTCTGTCAAAGAACTAAATGTTGCGACAAAGTAAGTGCGAGGGTTTAAGCTTTCCCCAGGTTTTTTGTGAAGAGTTGGGAAACTAACTCTCTCTTCACTTAATCACATCCACAGGTACCAAAAGAATACGGGTCGAAGGAAATGCATCTTTTTGCTACTTTTGATCATCTTCGGACTGATCATCGTTCTCATCTTCAAACCGAAAGGACACCGATCGCCTTCACCCGCTCCTTCACCTTCGCCTATAACTTCCCCTTCCCCCGTTGTGCAGGTGAGGTCCGGCGATTTGGTCGATGCGGCGTCGAGGGTGCCGTTTCGGAATCTTTGGCCTCGACCACGCGCCTTTGGATGAGTTCATAGACCTGCATCTCGGCCGACCTTTGATTTGGTACGGCATGTGCCCTGTCCTGCTGTCTCGAGGATATTTTTGTGCACGTCACTATTACATATCTGTGGATTAATTACTTTTTCGAATAAACTTCAGCTGTCAGTCGATCTAGGTTTGACTGGAACCTTGACCAGACGGCTAACCCGGGGACAAGGACGTATGTTTGGTGAGAAGGAATGCATTCCGTCCAGGCCGCCTTGAATACCATCCCGTACCCTGCTCGGATCTAACGTGAAGGAGGCGCCGCGACTGTAAAATTTCAAGTACGCATGCATTCTTGGAAAGCGGGTGTCGATGGGTCGTTGTCCGGCAACGTAAGGTACGGCTAAGCGAGGTGGATGGTTACGGGACTCGGTGCGCGCGACCACCCAACAGACAACCGCCCCTTGTAAATCTGCAAGCTCACAACAAAGCCCCCCCATTTCTTTCTTACATCCATCCACGCGCTTTTTTTATTATTTCCCTTGCTGGCAGGGCTGGGCTTCAAGAACCCGATTGATTTTTGAGGGTCTTTCTCTGGTGTTCGGTTGCGGCAGTAGACGCTTGGCAGCTAAAACGGGTAATGACGTCCAACTGGAAAGGGGGCCACGAGGCGGGACAGCAGTTTACATTCCTCGACAACGATTCTGCAGCGTCTTTGTTCTACCGGCCCAGCACCAAGCTCGCGAAATCTAATTCCCCGACAGTGAAAACGGAGCAACACGCTGCTGGCAACGACGACCCGTTAACCACCCCGAATCCAGGTTTGTTCCGCTATCGTCGTCATCGAATATTTTGTTCGGTTTCTCATTCCTCTTGTCATTTTTATCAAAAAAAAGTGGGGCCCGTGCCCAGCAACAGTCAAATTGGCCTGCAACCAACACCAACTCCCCGTGAACACACTCCTTTCATAAATCAACAACGACAACCGCCGTCACCTTCCACTCCTTCACCCCCCCAGAACATGGCCACCGCTGGTGGATTACCGTATAATGCATACGATGCTGAACGGGCGCAATCACCCTATAGCAGTCATGAAAAGACACACGAGGCCAGCAGCTCTGGCCACCACGAACACATGAAGCGACCGGGAAACTCGCGTACACCTAGCTGGGATCTGCTGGGAGGGATCAAGAAGCTCGAGCAATCGTATGAGCAATTTGACGCGAGGAACGCAAGCCAGACGCATCTCATTTACGCAGAGGGTGACACCCCAAAAAACAAGGTGATACTTTTGCTTCCCTTTCGTACTGTATTATCATGACGCTGGCGGGCATGAGGCCTTGCCGGTTGTTCTGTTTTGATGGGGTGTGGTCCCTTCAGGCTTCAGAGTCGAACGCCTGCACGCACTTGCGGCCCTTGTTCTACCTGACTGCGCTGCAGGGAACCGTTACCTTGGGACGGAAGCTCTTCTGGATTTGGTGCAGATGCCACCGTATAGACTAGTTGTTCTACCTTTGACATTCGACCGCTCTCGCGTTCCAGTTTACATCATAACATCATATGAATGAATCGTAACTGACCACCCCCCCTGTTGCAGGTCTCGAAATTCTACCATTTCTTGCTAAATGTTTCCATTGTCACCCGCTGGTTCCTGTTTATTGTTCCGGTTCTAGGCATCCTCTGGATCCCTGGAATCCTGGGAGTGACAACCTTCCCCAACGCGAAGGTAAGTGCCGTGTATTAGAAAAGACCCTGAAGAATCTCGCTAATTTTGCTATTCGTCTGTTAACCTTTTTGTCCGTTGTTATTGTCCCTGGCAATCACATCCGCACGCTGTGATCATCCACTAGATTTGGGGAGTCAAGCTGATCTGGTGGAGTATCTGGCTCACCGTGTTATGGGGAGGTACGGCTTCGCTTAGCTTTAGAGAATAGGCCCTGATCATAGTCTAACATTCTTTTACTGCAGGCTGGTGGGCTGCGTTGGCGGCTTCGTAAGTTTGTTTCCATTCTGAACCCGAAGACGTAAAAAGTGTTGAACCCTCTTTCAATTTCTAGCCGCGTTGTGCCTGCTGTTGTTCGGGCTACGGTGGGTGTTCTTGCCGTAGGCACGAGGCGTTACATCGAGTGGATGCAAGTACTTCATCGGTAAGTTTCTCCCACTTTCATTTCGCGCAGCTGGTTCTTGGAATTGTCCTCTTGGAGGGGGAAAAGTTCCTCGTCTTGATGCACGAGTCTTCAATCGTCCCGTAGTCTTGCTTCCCTGCATCATTCTTATCCTCGTTCTGTGTCACAGGTACATTGCTCTGTTTGCCTGGGCTTTGGTTCTGTGGGTCACTTGGGTCCCTCTCATCAAGAATAACCAACAAAATCCGGGCGACAAGAGCGTCAAGGCTGTTGACCTCATCGCTAAACTTCTATTCGGTTTCTTCATCTGTGCAGCCGTCCTTCTGTTTGAGAAGTTCTCAATTCAATGGATCGCCGGCAAGTTCCATGAGAGGTCCTACGCTGGTATGTACCATGCCATCTAGCCACCCAGCGAGGCGAGACCATTAATTGTGGATGATGGTCCCGATTCCCATCTTGGCCGCCACCCACTCGCATCGCTTGTCCGCTCCACCGGTCCTCATACTCACACGTCTTTTGTTTCTGTGTAGAACGTATTGCCGATCAGAAATATGCCGTCAAGGCTCTGGTCACGCTGTATCGTTTTTCAAACGATACCCCGGGACGCACTGACGACTTGGCGGAATCAGGCGATGCACACAAAGGAAGTTTCGTGAATCCGAAGCGCGTGTTCAAGAAGATTCAGAAGGGCGTTAGAATCGCAGCAACGACTACCACTACGGCTTTTGGTAATGTCGCCTCGGAAATTGCGGGGAGGTATGTGATTGTCTGAATGATTTTTCTCTTTCTGGATTCCTTCCCTCTCGTAATGTAAACTGATTCTAACCTTCTTTTCTTTATAGCTCAGTTCTGCAACCAAATTCACCTCAAGCTATAGTCAAGACTGCGCTTGAATCGTCGAATAGGTCTCGCATCGTAAGTCGGTTTTATGAATTTGATGTTCAATTAATAATCCCTTTCATTTCAGCTCGCCCGCCGCATTTTCTACTCATTCGCCAAACCCGGTGCCGATGTTCTACTCGTCGAAGATATACAAAGATACTTCCCCACGGCAGAGGAAGCAGCGCAAGTTTTTGCTCTTTTTGATAAAGATTTCAATGGCGATGCAACTCGTGAAGAAATGGAAATTACATTGATGTAAGTACATGCACCATACCCAGTAAAGGTCGTTTCTCTCATAAACATGGCTCCGGCTTTTTCTTTCCTAATACAATAGGGAACTACACCGCGAGCAGCTTTCCATCGAGAATTCTATGCGCGATTTGGACAGCGCTGTTGGGAGATTGGACAACATCTTCATGACGCTCTACGTCGTTATCGCCGCTCTTATCATCGCTGTGGCTTTGGTGAGTTCTGCCAGATCCTGTCGTTCAAAGTTCTTCCGCCTGTAGAGAACATAACTCGGTTATCGATATGTTCCCCATCGGCCCCCGTGTTCTTTGCATGAATGTTCTTATGCTAACATGTCAAATGTTACATTCTACAGGAAGCACAATTAGTGACTCTCATCACTGGGGCTGGAACCCTCATCCTTGGTTTGAGCTGGCTCATCGGTGGAAGTTTGCAAGAAGTATTGCAGAGTATCATCTTCTTGTTCATCAAGCATCCTTTCGATGTCGGCGACCGTGTCACTATCAACAAGGAAACCTACACCGTAAAAGAGATCAGGCTTTTGAGCACCGTATTCTTGGATGGATGCTCTGTCTCGGTGCAGGCGCCGAACAATGTGCTCAGTACCATGGTACGTCTCTCATACCGATGTGCGTGCGTGGAGCGAGCTAATAGTGATCGCGTTGCAGTTTATCCAAAATCTCAGGCGTAGCCCACAGGTACGGCTCGTTTCACTCACGTTTCATTTGATGAGCATTGGACATCGATCGAATGAAAATAGATGTCTGAGACGTTCACTTTCGACGTTAGTTATGCCACTACCTTTGAAGACCTTGAGAAGCTTCGCGAGCGTATGCTGGCATTCGTTACAGACGAACGGCGCGATTACCATCCTTCATTCGACGTGAACATCAAAGGTTTGTAGCCTCTTTCTACTCATTCACCCATGCATCAGGCTTAATATCAACCTTTCATTTCCCAGACTTCCCGGAGCAGTCCAAGATGACGCTCGCCGTCGATATCAAGTACAAGGCTAACGGTCAGATTGCATCACTCAAATGTAAGTACCCTCAATGCAGTGCTACGTCATTCCACTCATCTTCCTTGCTCTGTAGCCAAGCGCCGCAACAAATGGATCTGTGCTCTCAAGCAGGCCCTCGCCGAAGTCAATATCTACGGCCCGACCGGCAACCCGAACCCGCCACCTGCTGTTACTCGCTATACTCAGGTACCCTGGGAGACTGTTATCTGGGCAGAGCAGAAAGCCGCGGAAGAAAAAGCAAGGGAACAGCTACAGCATCCGCAGCCTCCGCACCACATTGGAGGATGGGACCTGAGGGATAAGGACGCCTCCATTTGTAAGTGGTTCTCCGCTGAGATCGGTAACATCGGCTGACTGACCATCCCTTTCGACTTGTAATCTCGATGCCATGCATTACCAGTGGACTCATCTGCTGATGTCTTCGGTGACGGCAATGGAGGTTTCACCTCGACAGCCCATCAGGCGAACCCGCTGCAAGAGAGGTACCAGCATGCTCACGCTCAGGCACAAGCTGGTCAAGGGCTCTCAGGAATGCCAGCTCCGTCTCTCAGCTTCTCATCCGGCCCCAACCTCACTCATGGAGGCGACGTCATTGAGATGACACCTCGTCGATAAATGTGAAGACGACGACCGCGTTCATTCAACCTCGGACCATCCTCCTCGCTTGAAGTCAATTCTTTCCCTTTGCTATCGCTCTCACCGGCTCTTTCTTCCGCCGGGTTTCTAGTTGTGCTTCTTCTTATCTTGCATTCAAACACCTGAAGCGTTTGATTACCCAAATGAATGTAACTTACTCACTCACTTATTCTTCCTAACCCATCGGACTCAGACTCGCTTTTCATTCACCCTGTTCGCTGTCTATACATTACAATATGCTTCCATCCCTCCACCTGCATGGCTGGTCCTTCTTCCCCCTTTCGACGTCATCGCGTCAAACTACTATTAGAGACAGCCATGAAATCTAGATATCTTACCCGACTGGCTAGTCACCAACTGAATATCATCTGAACAGTTTGATCGCTTACTTGGTCATCCTCCAACATTCGCACCTTTGCCTAGACCGAACCCGCAGGCGCCTTGAAATATCTCATTTCGCTAATTAACTATCCCCGCGTGCGTGGAGTCTGCATTGCAATAAATCCGCTGTGGCCCCGAACATCGGCGGGGGCACTTTGTTGAATGTTCTGGGATGATGTCAGTACGGTACGAATTCCTGGGTTCATTCATTCATGAAATGTCGGTTAGATACGCGCGCATGTAACATGACAATCACAGTTCCCGGACCAAACGTCATGTGCGTATCAACAATCTATTGCACGATACATACTCGAACAGACACAACCTGTACATACAGAATATTAAACAAAGCGTGAGTGACCACCGGTGAGCAAAAGTGAGAGTGGGATGGGGTTAACGATGGGGTATGTAATAAGTAGGAATTCCAAAAATGCAGAGAAGAATCGAGAGATAGTCCCAAATAAAAGAAAGAAGGAGAAAAAAACATATAACGATAACGAAAAAAAAAAAGGTCATAACGTTAAGAAGAGGAGCCGTGTGATAATGAAAAGCTATCCGGGAGGGGAACGGGATTGTGGGTGATATCGAACGAAAAACAAAAGTATGGAAGGCAAGGAGAATAAATTACATACGTTTAAGATTAAAACTGCAAAACACACTGACAGGTCGCCGTGCTTCGTCCAGTGGCCCACGGGACGCCACTGAATGGTGACAGAGAAAGGATTAAGAAAAGAGAGCATAAACATAACGATCACCTCCCTAACCATCCGAATCGGATATTCCGATTCGGGACGTAGAAGCGCCAATGCATCGAACGAACGCCTGCACCCTCTCCTGAATGAAGTCATTCATTCAGCCTTCCCACAGCCTAGACTGCAACCTCTGGAACACGACAAGCGAGGGCCCCACAGACAGACCGCTGCTCCCCCTCTCTTTCATCCCTCCACTCCATTCCCTCCTCCAAGCACTCGCCCCCTCCAATCGACACGGATCAGACGTGAAGCATCACCCCATCCGACGCAGATCCTCACCCTTCTTCTCGCCCACCATCCAAGCCGACTGCCTCTGCCTGTTCCACCCGTCCATCACACTTAAACTTCCCGACTGTAACCGGTAAGAGAAGATCCGACTCTCCTTCCTCTATCTCTCGAGCAGCCTGGATCTCGTGGAGAAGAGAGGTTTTAGAGATTGGCACACGGCTCCTTGCCACACCGTTGGCTCTTCCTCAGCTCCCAATGCCGCCTTGCAATCTTCCGGAGCTCGCTTTTAATAATCTTTCCCGAGGGCGTGTGTTCTAAAAAAGGTCAAAAATAAAAATAAGGAGAGTAAGCATGCAGGCGCTCAAGTCTACTCCGAGAGGACGAACGCACCGAAGGGCTGGTTATGCACTACAATCATAACCGGGACAGCAAACCTCGGGAGCCTGTAGGATCCGTCGGTTAAACCAAAGGCTGAACATTCGTTGTTTTCTCTAAGAGCGACTTACCGATTCCGCACGCCTGCTAGCAGGACGGCCTCGTCTACAGTGGCCCAGTAGGCCGGCTTGATACTAACCACGGCAGTAACAAGCTCACCCAGCCTCTCGTCTGGTACACCCACCGCCGCGGCTTCGTGCACCCGAGGATCAGCGTAGAGCGCATTTTCCACCGAGACCGAATCCTAGAGTAGGGAGAGGAGTCCAAGAAGGAGAAGTAGACGGTAAATAAATGAGACGCGATGAGGACAAGAGATCAGAGGTATATTCAAAGCATCGGAGGATAGGAAAAAATGACGTACGATATTCTCTCCGCCGCGGATGATAATGTCCTTAACTGTAAAGTTTGAGTAAAGGTTGAGTAAACCATTCTGTTAATAGAAACATAAGTCGGCCATACGCACTTCGGTCTTTGATGTAAAGAAACCCGTCAACATCGATATATCCCAAATCACCGGTCTTGAGCCACCCGTCCGCGGTGATCACTTTCTTTGTAGCCTCTAAAAATGCGACAAACCCAGGAATGTCATGAGTTTCGTAATTCCAAGCACGGACACCTCGGCTGAAACGTACCAGGATCGCGCCAATACTCCTTCATCACGTTGGGACCGCGTCTAGAAAAATTTATCGTCGGTCAAAACGATGGCGAAAGAAGAAGGCAAGAAATGGAGCTCACAACCACACCTCTCCCACATCACCCGGTCTGTCGACTTCTCTCGCTTGCTGGACGTTCACAATCCTGATCTCGTTCACAGGAGACGCCCTCCCCGTGCTCTTCGGTCTGATCATGTAGTCTTCTCCAGACGCCTATGCAACGCGCGGCGTTAGCATGAGCACTTCTATATCTGACCGCATACGGTGCATATCTGATGAAACAGTGACGTACGGAAACGGCGATTGAGTTCGTCTCTGTCAGACCGTACCCTTGGATCCTGGAAAAGCAATCACGCATCCACGTAGTCAGCCAAAAAAAAAATGTCGGCCGTCGGCAAAGGAATCCACACTCACATTGTGGCAGTTGGGAAAGCCTTCCTCGCCCTCGGAACCAACGAGTCCGGTGCAGGCGCACCACCAAAAAGCAATCCTTCTAGTGGGTAGCCGGCGAGTGAGCTCTCCATGAGGTCCGATACCATCGAGGGGACGCTAGAAAAAATTCGATAGAAAGGACATTGGAATCAGAAGGGTTCGTAGGTGGGTTGGTAGGCTAGTGCGACTCACCCTCCTGCAACCGATACATTTTCCCGCTTGATCAATCTCACGGCTGTTAAAAACATAAATGTCAGCTGTACGTCCAGTCAAATGAAAAGAATCGATTCTGACCTTCTTCGACAGCCCATTTTCTCATCAAGACGATTTTCATGCCCGTGAGCGTAGCCATCATCTAGGAGATAAACGTGCGCGGTTAGCTAGCGCTGAGAAGGAGGAAGCAAAGGACCAACCGAATAACTCGTTGATCCAGTAACATGGAACAGCGGGACAGCCACAAGCGCGGCCTTCTGAGGTACCACTGGCGCCGATGTTGATTTTGTTGAGCGTGAAGATGATGCACTAGCACTCGGACTCGGGCTCGGACCAGGAGATAAATCCTCTCCTCTTCTTAGGGCTGCGCGGGAACCGCCAACAAGCACCTGGATGAGAACCATACGGTCAGGACATTGTAGGGCAGAGGTCGGTTTTTACTGACGTTAAGAACGTTTGTCAAGAATTGCCTCTGCGTGCTTAAAACGCCTTTGGGGAGGCCGGTTGTCCCAGACGTGAATATGATGGTGGCGTTGTCTTCTGGGGAGATGGAAATATCACAGAAAGACTCGATGGTCGGGTCAAAAGTTACATGAGTCTTTAGAGCATGATCGAGCGGAACAATGTTGGCCCATTTGCTCGTAGGCGCGTCGAGGAGGACGACATGTCGGGCGGGAAGGGTCGGCGATTTACTCGACGNCGCCGGGGACACGAGAGGTGCCAAAATTTGGGCGCGCTCACTGTCAGTAAAAACGACTTTGCAGTCAGTGTACGACAGGCAATGGCGTAGCGGTTCGACAGGCAGCCAGCTATCAATGACAATGACGTCGGGGTTCAGGAACTAATTTAGAGGTTATAGTTTATTGGACGTACGCGTTTGCGAGGACGGTAACGGCGCCTAAGAGATCTGCAGGGAACGGGTCAGGACCTGCATTGAAAGGCAAAAGGTAATCAGAAAGAGCACGCACGGCACGCCCAAAAAATGATGAGGTATTCTGGACAGTTGCGAGAGCAGATGCCTACACGGTCGCCTGCAAAATGATGGCTTGGTGAAAAAAATAACAAGCTGGAGCGAGGGTATCCACGGACCTTTTTGGATACCGTACACAGACCGCATGAGGGCTGCGACGCGCAGTGCCCGGTGGTGGACCTGGGCGTAGGAGAGCCTCCTGTCCTCATAGACAATATAAGTGTCCTGGGAGTACTGGGCGACGGCTGCGAGCCAGAACTCGCGCAGACTGGGCCAGAGATTTTTGTAGACGGTGTACAGCCTGCCGTCAACGAGGGCGGTCTGTGTCTCGTGGATGGTGCCTGGGGCGGTGAGGATGTCCTCGGCTGGAGTCTGTGAGCAGGAGGAGGCGGGAGAGGGAGAAGGACATACTTTGGGCCAGGGAGCGGATTGGCACCCAGGAAACAGACATTATGGCGGCAGGACTGAGGAAGACGGATGGCCATTGGCTTTTTAAGGAGGAAATATGGGGAGGAAATCCTCGGTGCTCCTCGGAGAGGGAGAGACATACCCTGGCCTCCGGAGCTCCGGCGCGTCTCGTATGTTGCCGTGGTTTTCCTCGGACAACATATCAGGCCCGTTGTTTGGCCCTGTTAGCATCGGACGCCTCTCTCTCTCCTCCCTCACAATGGCTGAGGACACTGCGCCGATTGTCAGAATACGCGAGCTCAAGAAGGACTCTGTTAATTTCGTCCTCGAGAATGTCGACCTCGCCTTCGCCAACTCCGTCCGCAGGGTCATGATGGCCGACCTCCCCACCGTCGGTTAGTAGCCCCCCTTTCTCACCACCGTCTCTGCTCCATGCCCTTTAAGCCATCGACCTCGTCGAGTTCGTCACGAACACCAGCGTACTCCCGGACGAGTACATCGCGCACAGGCTCGGCCTCATCCCCCTCGTGAGCACCAACTGCGACGAGGCCATCCGATACACACGAGTGCGTCTGTTTCATCAACAATAGTCGACGCAGTATTGACCATCGACAGGACTGCACATGCATGCGAGGCTGCTCCTTCTGCTCCGTGAAACTCGAACTCCACGTGTCCTGCAGCGATGACACCACCCTGGAAGTCACCAGCAACCACCTCGATGTCGTGCCCTACGTAGATGACGATGCCGTCGACACCGGAGACGAGATTGCCAAACGGACTGCGAACTTTGGTCATCCAGTCGGGAAAAGTGAGTCATGTTTGCAGCTCCTTGTCTAATCTAATCTCGTGCATCCCAGGCGACCCAAGCGTGCCCCCCATCCTCATCTGCAAAATCCGCAAAGGGCAAGAACTCCACGTCAAATGCACCGCAAAAAAGGGTATCGCAAAAGAACACGCCAAATGGTCCCCATGCTCCGCCGTATCCTTTGAATACGATCCCTACAACAAACTCCGCCATACATCCTACTGGTTCGAACGGGACTCCAAAACAGAATGGCCCGTATCGGACAACTCCAAGGAGGAAGAAACCCCCCGAGATGACGAACCGTTTGACTTTAACGCCAAACCGAACAAATTCTATTTCGATGTTGAGACAGATGGGAGTTTAGGGCCTCAAGAAGTCGTGATGAAGGGTCTCGCAGAGCTTCAAACCAAACTTGCCAACCTTCTCCTGGGCCTGAAACCGACCGACGAGGCTGATGGTGGAGGGGCAGGAGGTGGCGGCGGTGCCTGGGGAGACGCCCCCGCGGCGCAAGACAATGCTTGGGGTGGGAATGCGAATCAGGGTGGATGGGGAGGCGGTGGGGCGAACAGTCCAGCCAGATGGGGCGCTGGGGGTGCCCGTTCAGCAGCATCGGGCGGGGCGGGGAGCAGTGCTTGGAGCGGTTCGGGGTCCTCTTGGGGCGGAAGTGGCGCGAGCCCGGCGAACAGCAATGCAGCTGCGGCGACGACTGGGGGATGGGGCGCTGGGAACTCGTCGGGATGGGGAGGCAGTCCTTCACAACAGACGCAGGGCTGGAATGTCTAGACATAATGACCGTACGAACTTGTCAGTTTTTCGAGCGCTTAGCAGTATCTCGTCTTCTTTGAAGACGACGACATTTCGACCTCTATTCCTTTTGTGTTGCTGGAAAGACGTGGCTGGACCTGGGACGAAAGAACACTTCCCAGTTCCTGTAAATCTATGCTAAGCAGTCGCAATAGAGAAGCGGTACTTGTTTGCTTCGTTCCTCAAGTGTACGACTACTGCCTCCACTGTTACCTGATGTACCAAATCCTCATTACCATGGAGTGCAAGGCAAATAACTCTGTTTTCATAAGACCTCTTTTTAAATGGTTGACGGTCGCCAGAAATATTAACAATTGAATGATTTTGACCTGCATCCGGTCAACTTCTTGAATCTTGGGGTCATCTTGCGACATACGCTGCTCCTTCAGTTTGTTGAAGGCTAATATATATATCACCGTTAATTCGGTATAAATCAGATATACTCATATTTCTAGCAGAGGGCATGCACTTGATAAGAATCATAAGATAGCTTTGTGATAGTGCGATTTGGAGAAACAACATTCTTGATGCACATAGAAACACATTCTCCTCCAGATTTGGCACTTCGTTCAATACTATAGTGCCCTCCTTTCACTCATGGAATTGTACGAGGCATAAAAACTGAGAATTTCTATTAAAAAAGGTGACAATTGGCCCTCCATGGCCAGATGCAAGCCAGATGCTCCATCTAAGCCAGCTTCAAGAGATTCAGCTTTAGCATTTAACTCCTACCTGTGGCTCAACTGTAGACACATCAGACTCCCCTGCCACCTGAATCACTCCAAGCAACTCTTAAATATATGTCTTTCCAAGGTTGGGCACTAACCTGGAATACCACATTTGTTGTAACTTTTCAATATGGATCTTCTCACTGTGTCATTATTGGTTACAGACCTTACAATTGCATGGTAATAGGTGAACATAGATTCTGGTTTTTGTGTGAGAAAGCTACAGGTACAAGTGTTAAACAGATAGCTAGAGAAAGAAAAGGATAGAAGAAATGGGCTCTTCAGTTTTCTGAGAAATGAGAAATATCAAGAATGAAAACACGGCCATCTAGATGTCTAATGGCAGCAAGTGAGAATACAGAATTGAAAGAAACCTTGACATTCCAATTGGGGGGAAACCAACAAAGTGGTATGACAGTTGGTGGCAGGGATTGATCAAGCTTAACTTTGATTAATCCAGAAGTGCCAGAGTGCTTGTCTTTTTTAACATGTGCATAAAGCTCAGAAGAGTTTGAGAAATGGAGTAAAGAGCATTTCCCTATTTCAACACTGTGCTGCCTGCCTGTTTGGGTATCCAATAGATACACAGCCTCATCAGATGTATATGCCAGTCTTTGTCCATCTGGTGAAATAGCAACATGCCATTTCCACCCTGAACCACCTGATATAGCAGCAAAGAGAGCTCCTGTATGGCTATTCCATAGGTGCACCATACCATCACCTGCTGAAGAAGCTAACCATTGTCCATCACCTGAT